>JAZHYW010001550.1:0-31154 GCA_037355805.1 Ixodes ricinus | reverse complement strand
TCTGCATCTGAGGCGTGTTTCTTCTCCACTGTCTGGAAGTGCGAAGAGTTTTAGGGCACAATGCACATTTGCGCCAATTCGCGTCTGCGTCGAACAGTTTATATTTAGTCACTTTATTTTCTTACTTAATTAGTTTATTTCACTACGTAACGTTACAAAGTACTCATATATGAACCGCTTTCGCGCGGCAGTCGAGACGTTTACTTTAGACGTAGACGCGTCGGGGGAAAACTACTAGACTGGTTTATATGTTTGTGAGACATTCCAGTCGGCAAAGAAAGAGTTTTGAATGAATGGGCAATAAGGCGACTAGTTCAAAGCCTCCCTATGTTTGGGGACGACTTTCGGTGGCATTTCCGAAGCTTAGTGAGTGTGCGCGTGGCCAGCTTTATTCGGCGCTCATGCATTTTTTTAAGCTGTGATCGATTGTGTGTTTAATGCCGTAATTGCTCAGAAAGCGGCCATGACAATTTGCTCGACTACACAGACCACGTGATGCGCGAGCGAGTGATTCGTTCGAAACTCCGCAAATACAAAAGTCATTACGTTCCTTCCGAAAATTAACCGACGCGCTTTTTACGGACAAGTGGACTTTGCCCACACCATGATGTGGACGCTGCACGTGAGCAGAAACCAGATTTGCGGTCGTCTGCGTGTGCGCATCCGACAGCAGCGACATTGCGGCGGCATGAAGTCAGTGACACGATCGTCGGTCAGTAAGTGCGCCGATGACTCCTACGGAGTTTTCCGAAATGGATATGTGCGTGGATGAACTCGTCCATACCCAAATCGATGTCAGCCGTTGTTTAACGGACGTCAAGAGATAGCGACATCCGCCATAGTCCCTGGCGAGTACTTGTACGCGTGCACGCGAGAGATGCGCAAATGAACACTCGCAAATCATTATGCAAGTTAACCAACGTTGATCGAGTTATCTGATTTTTCCTCATTATTAACATAGGTTTTACTAAATTACACTGCTCGTGAAGTAAGACTCCAGCAACATAGAAAGATTAATAGCGTTACTTCACTATAATTTCCGGTTTTATGACCCTAATATTTTCATGTTCTTTGTGCCCACTAATATTTCTCGATGTTAGCTTATGTTTATAATTGATTGTTAAATGAGTACGTACTTTTACAAAGAATCGTGATATATGCACCTAATCTATACAACCGTAGAGAGCACAATCAGTGATCTAAATATCTCATTTTTCATTCGAGAATTACTGCACGTTAAATATGAAATACCTTTACAACGCATTGTGCACCTTACTTTCTCGTTTACTTGGAGCAGCCTCGTGGTCATTGAATTAGCATAATTATTAAATTAGCTTACAACTGACCAAACATCGCGAACGATTTTAAATTGCCTGATCAGCTCCACCTATTTCGTTGCAGTTAAAAGCATGTAAAATTTATGCGGCTCATTGGTATCCCCTTCCACAAACTGTGTTGGAACTCTTCTTTTTTCTCTCCGCATGTTACGGCATTACATGTTAGAAAACAAACACAAATCACGGGCTGCCCGTTTCTATTGAGCGAGCTATTTTATACGCGCCATGTCGTCTATAACCTTGGCCTGTGTTCATGCGGGCGGACATTGCTACATCGTGGGACGCCCCCCTCCAAACGGACGGTGCCCTTGGAGCGGTCGGTCGCTTGCTCCACGAGCGTGCAGTTATTTCGAAGTTCCGAGTTACTTGAGATTGTCTCTCGGAGATTTCGCATTTCAAGTAGCTAAAGTTTCGAGCGTGGCCTAGGCAACCGGCGCCACTCCCTCCCAGCTGTCGAACCAAACAAACCAAGATAATAAAACAAAACAAAAAACAAGCGTTTTACTTCGATTACTTATCGGGGGGTGGGGAGAAAAGTCTTGGGAATGGCAGGCGGTAGAGCTTAAGCTTAATGGCATCGCGTGATTTGCAGACGCCAACGAAGTAATAAGAAAAAAAGGTGAAAAAAGAGAGTACCACTACGAACTTCGCACTGCTGAGGCGCGCATCTAGGAAAACAGGTTTTGAGACCTAAACCAACGTCACGCGCAGATATCGCGCGGAGAGAAAGCAAATGAAAACTCTGGGAAGTCGACTACAGAGACAGTATTTTATTGCTAGCTGTTTCGATCGCGTTGGTATGCCGGCCCACGCGTCTCGGTAAACAGAACTTGGAAGAGGCTTTCGCTGGCTGCCGAATGCCGGGAATCCAGAGCACGTCAGCAAGAACGCCTTTCAATTCAGCTTCAACAACATGAAACGAACATGCGCTGTTACAAAAACTTGTGAACGCGATGACGCTGCTTGAGTTGGTAAATAAATACTTCCCTTGCTCAAGCCCTCCCCGCCTCACTAAAAAAAAAAAAAAATTTTAGATGTGCTTTTTTTTCCCGTATTTGCTTAGGCAAACTATTTTTTTAAATTAACAACCCTAAATATCTAAGGTTCTTTTCTCAGTGTGAATAATTTCCGGGAAACATTTTAATAATGAGCTCATAAGAAGGTATTTAAAGCTGGATCATACTGAATGTAGCAGTCAAATACATCCACACGGAAAACAAAAAGGAAACTAAAATACTTATACGTAAATTTATAGTATCATTATTGCTGACTGAGACCAGTGCTAATTATTCCCCTACCCCAATATCTTAATAATAGCGAAGCGTGTCACACGCGAGGTGAAATTCTGTTCATGTCTCTCCTTTCAACTGTAATTTAATTGTTTACAAATCTTACAGAGGCTTCTCAGCACCCGAAACAACAAATGGACTTTGCTCTTCCTGCCCCGAACAAAGATGAAGAGCTGAGCAAGCACAGTTCAAAATGAAATAGCTGACTCGTTTTTGTGTTTTACGCATATTTTAAAAAGGGTCAAGGTAAAAATCTAAAAGGGCTTAGCATATTTGAACTAAAATTCCAAAAGACACCGAGACATATTTGCTCGAGATTTAATTTAAATGTTTTTCAGTGAATAACGGAAGGTAAATGTCTATTATCAACTCAGCCATTTTTTAAAGATATATGTTCAATAATATAACTGAGCATAATACAGATAGATCTAGAAGAGATTGCTGAAAAATTACTCTAACCGTAGGATGCAAAAAAAAGACAGACGCACACAAACAAACACAGAAAAACAACAACAACAGATGTTTGGTTAGGCTGGAAGTGTTGCTTATGTAGATATTTCCTGATACCTTTTTTTCTTCTTCCTAATCATCGTCTTCGAGCGCATCATGTTTTATTTTTATACCCCAATATGTTTGCTGAAAGGGAAAACAAACCCGTCGTTAGTTAGTTAGGAAATGTGTCGCAGTTGTTAAAGAGTTTGGAGAATTTTCGCCATTGAAACTGCTTTCACCTTCCGTAGAATACCGCGTATCCGCCCATACCACACTAAGCGCCCGTTCCCAAATTTCTAAGATCTGAGAAAATATACACAGCACATTGATATGTAAAATTGATGACCGGACAAGCACCCATCCCCCATTTTTTCGCGATTATCTCTAAACCTTGAGTGAGCGCGTGCCCGGTATTTTACGGTACTATTTTTTGTTCTCTCTTATGGCCTATAGCTCTTCTGATCTCTACTAAACTGTTCTCTCTTTACACCAGCCGCAACGTACGGAACATGACGATCGTCTCGCAGATTCCATGACACCAGAAATTCGTGCACTGAATGAATAAAAACAAACACGGAGAGAAACGAACGAAACTGAAGCCGTTTCCAAAAAAGCTCACGTCCTCACGACTTCCGCCAACGCACAAGGCTTGCGTTTGTCGAGATGCCTGTACATCTACGGTCCGTCGATACATCAGGCATTGTCTCTGTTCGCAGAAGACTGTCCCTGGTGTGCACCCTAGCGAGCAGAACAAGGGCAGACGGATCGTGGCTGCTGGGTCACGCAAAAAGCCCCGATGACTCACCGCGGCTGCCTCAATCGATAGGACCGTGCGCGAGGGCGTTTCCGGAGGCCTTGCTTCTTACAATGGACACCAATGTAAGGAACTGTGGCGGATCCTGTCGACATGGTAACCTTAAGTAAAGGGATAAAAACATACCATACTACGCAAGGTCTCGGAGTTTGAGCCGTGTCGCGTTTCAACAACCTCGTGTACGTACTTCACTTTGAATTCCCTATCGATTTTGGTGTGTATGGCGCGTACTGGCCCCTAAAATCTGGTTCACACGTATGCCGCAGCGGTAAATCAACGCTAACTTCATTTTTCGCAGTTGCAAGCGCAGTTGAAAGCATGAACACGTACAACCACGAGTACAGATAATAAATCGCAAGCCACTATAGGCAACCTGCAATGCTGTTTAATTTGGCGCTATCTAGACGACTGAAGCAAGAAACATTGGGTATGCCTGGGAGTGGCGGCTGCATTGTTCAAACGTGAGCTATTACTTTGGTGGCGCCGCTTAGCCTAGTGTCTGAAGCAAGAAATACTGGGTAAACCAGGAAGCCGCGATCGCATAACATGCCAGTACGGCGCAAGACTACGACCTTGGCGGGCCAATCGGAACGCGACATACGTATCGCCGTAGTGCGACTTTACTGCGAAGAAGTATCAGGTTTTTCGCTGCGTCATGCTCCAGTATGCGTGCGTTGTACCCGTATACGTAGTGCATATCGAGGCCGTCGGCACACAATGTAGGGCTTATCGTTCACCCTTTGCCAAGTTACAACGAGACAGCGTATAACCGTGGGCTCTCACTCTGCTGGCACCGCCTGGCTGTTGCCGGCTGGCTATAGGCCTTCCCTTCACATTATTGGTTTAGCAATGATAAAACATGCACAGAAACATAACGAACACCATGACTTTTGCTTTTGAGCGCTGACAATTTAACGTAATTTAGCACTGATGCAGCACGCGTACCAGCGCTGTAATACTAATATAGCGCGAAGTGAGCGCCGCATCAGCAAGGTCAGCGCTAAACTTCTCAGAGCGCTAACTAGCGCCGTCGCCGATGTAGCACTGTGGTGTATCTGTGAACACACCTTGACAGTAGAACGCAGTAGCATAGCGTAAAGCTGTAGCCTTGCTTACGCAACTCTGCTATTTTGTTTTGTATGGTGTTTTAACACAGCGAACGTGTGTTAGAACGGCAATTGAGAGCCTGAGCTTACCCATTAACTTGGTCGCAATAATAATCAGTGTCGTACGAACTATAGAGGCGACGCGTGTCTCAACGCCCGACCCGATTTCGAAGCGATTTAACGGCCCGAGCAGTATGACTGGCGAGATGGGTCAAATGCCCAGCCATAATGACACGAACGCGACTGACAGCGTTCGCCGCTTCACGCCTGTCGGGAACCGCTTTGCTTCCTGGATGGCGACCGCCGCACAGCGCGCGGCAAACGCTAATGTCTTTTCTGTTGCCCGTGGGCGTCATTACAAACGGCCTACCTTGCCGACGGCTCCTGGAATGAAACGACAAAATATATCACTAAGAATCATAATAATGTGGCAATCCTGCGGGTAAATAATCTCCTAGCTCTTGGGCACCTATAATATACGGTAGCCATGTCTCCGTTGATGACACGATCAAGATGAGGGACAGATAATGATGCATGACAATAAAGGGCAGGTGAGGTGAGTCTGGGCAAATATGTTTCTCGAGTATAATGCTTGCATTAGTGTCCTCTTCGCAGCCAGGTAGCCCCATTCGGATCGACGATAATGCACCCTGAGGGGAGAGTCGGTAGGAACAAGACACTGCTGATGCGTTTACGCTTCGATGTTTCAGGTCACTTACGCGTATGCTCGCCACTAGACGGCAGCGTAAACAGTTTTGTTCCCGCGTTCGACCCTCCTTTGAATGATTTATCATTTATGTTTTACCACATCTAATATTACGTCGAACGGACAGGAAACGTCGTCTCCAAATAATAATAATAAAAAAACGTACGTGTCCTTAGGAAGAGGAGATCATTAATGTAGGCTGCTTAACGTGAACTCATTAATACCGGATGCTTAAGGTACATGAAGCTGAAGGTAAACACTCTCCATTCACGGAGTAACATTCAATTGTATTGATCAAACACTCCGCAAAAGCGAGCCAGACGGAGACACAATCAAACGAACAAGCATCGCAACTGTTGACTTTGAACAAATATTTGAGTAAACTTTGTAGAAGAAAAAAAAAAGAAAAAAAAGGAAGGCGAGCTGACATGTAGGTTCACGATGGAAACCTAAAACTGAGAAAAGTCTAAAAAAAAGCAAACAGCTGTCAAAGCGCGTCTTAGGACGAAATCAGCTGCCCCCGTGTGAGTAGAAGATGGTCGCGCTGCGAGGAACGGAAAGCTCTTCTCCATACAGAATTCCGAACGATTTCTGTTATAGTATGATTCGTGTGTATAGCAGACGACACTGTAAAGTCAGGGCCCACATCCCTATTGATGCTAACATATTGAAGGCAAAGTTTCGAAGCAACCATCCTCCTCCTCCTTGATACAAATGAAGATTGTGGAGTTTTCGCAGTCTTAAAAACGGCGCCGGCTACTTCAGTGAAAATTAATGTAATTCACAATATCTAACGATATCTTTACACCTTTCCTAATCCAACATCTTCAGGTCTCATCACTGCGCCATAAAGCGAAAGCAAATTATCCGCTGTCGATTGAGATACCGGATTACCTATACAAAAACAACGGAAAATTTAGCAAGCGCCATACTATAGCCTGGGGAATTTAAAGGGGCCATGAAACGATTTTTTTCAATTTCCGTCAAAAATTGCGGGAGTTCTCTCTTTCAATTCTAGATCCAAGAACAGAAGATCGTTCTTACTTGAGTGTGTCAGTTCTAATCAAAAACTGAAACCGATTGAAACGTGTGGCATTGCTCAACTTTTACAGTCTTCCGAGTCACGTAAGTTGTGGCGTACTCATGAGGAACGCAGAACATTCTGCCGAGTTTTGTCTTTATCGACCCCAACGAGCGTTAGCGATAAAGCATTCCACCAGCGCTAGCGATTCCATGAATCGCTCCATCTCCGGAGGCTTTTAGAGGGCACGGTGTATAGAAAGGAAGGGCCTATGGGCCAGAATACTTCTCAAGTTCCGGTTCGGACACTTCGGATCGGCGCAGCCGGTCGGCATTGTTGGAGTTTGCAACGTGCAAACTAAATCGGCCGAACGAAACAATGCAAAAGTAAACGCGTGTTTTTTTTTTTTTTGCTCTTCGGAAGCAGCAAAGATTGGGTGGTTTTGCTGACTTTAGGAAGATGGTACCACTGACGCTCTGTGCCTGTGCAGTAAACTCTTAGCGACGATACGAGGCGTTTTGAGCGGATTTATTTATGTCTAGGTGACAAAGTTTGCAAAACCGAGATTTAAATTGAGCCAATAAAATCGCAATATTCAAAACCATATGTGCCACACGAGCGCGTCACGCCTTCCCATGACAGTCATACACAGATCGGTAAATAGTAGCTTGGACTTCTACGATTGCGATTTCCCAGTGGAATTCTGATGTTCCGTAAGAATTGTACTCAGTGAGGAAACAACTATGCGCTAGCGGCGTAGGTAAGCCGTGTTTCCAGACAAGACCAGCTGTTTTCAGGGCTGCCTTATTTGCTGGACGTGCCCACTGGATCATGGTTAGAGCTATGCATACCCGCGGATTACCCGCGGATCATTCGCGTATATCCGCAGTCAACTGGAACCGCGGTGCGCGCACTCAAAAGCATGCTTCAAAGGCTTCGGTTGTGCGGTACGCGAAACACTAACGGTTTGCTAGAAGTACCTAACTCTTAACTCTCTTAGAGGAAAGGTGGCAATTGGGAAGAAAATTGTTCTTTACGGGAAGAAAGACCTGATTTTTACCAAATATCGCTTTACAGCGTTCTATCTCACCCAAAAATGCTATCCCTAGAAAAAGTAAAAAATGCGGGGGCATTCTGGCAGGGAAGACACAACCCGGCCGAGCCATAGGAAGTAGAAACCTCCTTCCCCCTCGGTGTACCCGAGGAGTACCTCGTTGTTGTTGAGTGACCGCCTTTCCCCTCCCACTTTTTAATTGTTTCACCTAAAGAAAATGGCGATGTTATTAGTTTGTCCTTTGTTAATCACGATGCTTAGAAAATACGCGCTCGCGTAAAAATCACAAAACGAAAGCAAAAAAAAATATATATATATATATTCCCTTGTTTTGAGCGCATATTCTGGGCAGAGATCGAAGACTCCCAGGACGTAGACGCGATTATTTTTTTCGAGCGATGCAAAGTGGTTCTGTAAGGACGATCATTTCTAATAAAATTAAACAGAATACGATAAAATAAGATTTAACCGTATTTTGACTAAAAAAGTTCGTTGTACAAATACCCCAAAAAAACGGCTGTTTTTCGTTTTTTTTATTATTATTTATTATTCACGTTTAGTTTTGTGATGTAAAATGAATGCGCGAATTGCGAGTCGTATGTGGTTCCGAATTTCGCAGATGCGGTTCGGAATGCGGATAAAAAGTATCCGGATGCGGATCGAACGCGGAAAAATAATAAGAACATTCCGGATGCGGTTCGGGTGTGGATACAACGTCTACGGATGCGGATGGGATGCGGATGATCAAACTGTTATCCGCGCAGTGCTCTAATCATGGTAACGACCCCTCCTTCCCCAACAAGCACACTTTTTTTTTAGAGTGCGTTTTAATTTGAATTTTGCCGATTGCAATTTACAACAATAATGGGGAATTCCTTCGGTGAATTCCGAGCGGTTTTCGTAGCGCTTTTTGTTGGTATCTTCTTAGGCATGCAAGTGCCGGCTCGCATCTGTCACACAGAAGGCGCGCGCATGAAGCGCTTTCGCGTTTCTCCACATACACCGAGGGAATTCCATATTAGATGACGGCAGACGCAATGGACAACATGAACGGCCTTCGGGATCATCCAAGGCCTTTCGGTGGCCTCTTATAAGCATGTAACGCTCGCGAGACCCTCTCCAAATCAGCGGGCACCGCCCACGCTCATTAGCCACCGACGCCAATTCACAGAAGGCGCCCGAAGACGCACAGTGCTCCCAGTGGCCGACATTCGCTCGCGGAGCCAACTTCTCCCTCCCACTCACGTAGCGGCAAACCGGCACAAGGCTGCGCGCATCAGGGAAAAGGCCGCGCGGTAGAATAACCGAGCCCGCATTCGCCACAAAACGAATGCTCGAGCCTGGCTACGGATGGAGCGCACTGGAGAGACATCCGCGATTCCGCCCGTGCTGACAAGACTTCGACTGTGCTCCGCCTCACTTTGCGATGGACCGCAGTCAACGCTGCGAAGCCATCCGAGCCACTCCAACGCTTCGTGAATGTCACGTGACCTTTGGGAGGGAGCGCAGCGACCTGCCCGGCGCGTGGTCACGTGATACGGATGACTCGTAGCGTCCGCTGCGCTTCATCGTATACGGTGGACTGCGGCGGGCGCTACGAGCCATTGGAGCCGATCCAATGCGTCGTCGTGAGTGTCACACGGTGTTCGGAAGCGGCGTAGCAACGTGCGGGAAGGCTGTAGTCACGAGATTTGTTCGTAGCGCCTGATTGGCTGGGATGGCTCGTTGTATAGCGTCCGCTGCGGTCCACCGCGGAGGCAGCCGAGACCGAAAAGAAAGAGGCGACATCCCTGTACGCGCTTCCCTCTCCCGGGACACACAAACGACTCCCTTCGGTGGCATTCCGGGCGAGTGTCTCTCGCTCCGAGGTCGGAAAGGAGACAGAAACATCGAACCCGCCCACGTACACGAGACGTTGCTAGAAAACACGAAAATGAAAAAAAGGAGATCAGGACGGGCGAGCAGCAAGCAACCCAAGGGCGGTGCGGGGGACATGCCTGCAGCGCTGCGGGACCAAAGAGACGCCCGTCCCGCAGTTCGCCCACTCCACCCGTCGGTATACAAAAGGCGGACGGAAGTCTGCGACCGGGCCTCTCCCCGCAATGCGAACAGAACCGTCGCTCCGCGCTCACGGCATCTCCTCCTAACGAGGCGGCGTTTGGACGCAGACTAAACGGGATGTAAATAAGTGAACATCGCGAAGCGTGGGGTTGCTTTATATTCCCTTTGGTTGCGTTAAGTCCGTTGCCCGACGCCGCTGTTTCACCTCACCCTTTTAAGCCGCGGTCAGACCGCCAACACATCATAAGAAAGACAGTCTTTAGACACACTGTCTCAGGTCTTCTTCTTTGTATGACTGTCACATGGGTTACAGAAAAAAACTTTCTGTTTCGAACATGCTTGAGGGTTTTCTTGCCGTCCTATACCGTCCATGCATCGAATGGGGTCCCGAATGAGTGGCAACAAATTGCGACACAGGAGCCGGCGTGGCATGCAGTCGGATGTCGCGATCCTGGCGGTCGGTCATAGAAATGCTGGCTAGAAATGCGAGCGGACGGGAGGGTCGCCGTCATCGCGGCGTAGGCGTCCCATCTCCCGTCTGCTTTGGCTTCCGCCGACTGTCCGAGTGCGGAGCGACCCGCCGCAGAACGGCCATCTGCCGCATCCACCTCCGCTCGCGGCAGGCAACGGCATGACACTTTTTTATGACGTCATCGGGCGAAATTCGAGGCGCCTTTTTTGAGAACGCGGAAAACGCACTAGTCGAAGACTCGCTCCAGGCACCATATGGTTGCGTACGTGGGCCTTCATATTTTTCATATTCGCGAGCTTATTGTATCAGTTGCGTGCTTTTCGGGGCTGTCTAATGCTCAATGTCCCAGCTATACTATAAAAAAGGTATTCAATTACCTCGCAGTGTTATCTAGGCTGTGCTACTGAGACGCCGTCACACAAAGGACGCACTAGGACTCGAGACCCGAGCGGTATCATCCCTCGGTCAGGAGAGATAGCGAAACAATGAACGCCCAGGCGTGGTCCAAACGCTGCGATGTTCAAAGGGGGGGGGGGGGGTGTAACGATTTTAAGATTTAAAGAATTTGCATCTCGTCATTTTTATGTTGTTTATCGTGTACTGGACGATAGAGAAAACATCTCCTTCATTAAAAAATGTCGCGATTCCGCTGCATCATCGCCAAGCAGAAGCCGAGCTTTTTCCCCACCTGCAACCGCGAGTGGGAGCCGAAGGAACTACGGCGAGAAGCTTACGTGACCTTGCTGGGCTCTAACGGCCCGTTCACACTCTTGCGACCGAGTACGACCGAGAGAGACCAGGCCGGTTTTTAATCCTTTTGCGACTTCTTAGGACCGGATGCGCTGCCGGCGGAGCGGGTTCTAAGAGATCGCAAGAGGCTTAAAACCGGTCTGGTCTCTCTCGGTCGTACTCGATCGCAAATGTGAACAGACCTTTAAGCTGCAGCATAACGCCCGCTAATGTCAGCAGAGAGGGAGAGGAAGCGTCCTCCGAGAAAAACACGGGAAGCAACACGGCACCCCGAATTACGTTATTAGGTGTGCGACCAGGTGTGACCCTGAAGACGGAGTGAGTTGAGGGCTGCCAGAAATGCCAAAATTTATCTTCTTTCTTTTTTTACATAACAAATAGGATACGCAGGCGAAATTGGTTTTCTGTTCTTTAGTTCAGAAGTGTCAGAGGGCAACTTCCACAAGTTTTTGACCGAAGTCCGGAAATCGTTGCACCCCCCTTTAAAGGCGAGCTAGGAAGATATTACACATTTTACAATGTGCACAAGAGGCGTGAATCGCCCTTGACGAACGCCACTGCGTAGTTTATTAGGTTGGCGCTTCCGGCTCCGCGATTCCCTCTTTGGAATGTTCATCGGCTGATGTAGCGATCTCGTTGACTGCGAAGCATTGATAAGACCCTCGGGACTCGACACGCCATGCGTTTCTCCTGAAGTCAGTGACGATATATAGGATGGTTCAAGTCACCAGGCTCGATCTAAAATGGACCGTAAAAATCGACGCCTGCACGTAGTCATCAAAATTTTCCGTCAAAGGTGTATTTCCCGGGTCGGTTTTTCTTGTAAAATCACAAAGCGTAGTTTTCTTTTAGTAAAAAATAGGGCCAAGAAACTTGCCAGGGTCTACGGCGGGCGGCGACCCAGACGACCAAGTCCAGTAGCGGGGTGTGTTTGGCGTTCGTATTGATAGATGGCGGCGGGAGCAGCGTCTGAAGGTGCAGCCGACCAGCGAAATATAGCAGACGACACGGAGACGAAATCCGTTGGCAGCAAAAGCGCCGCCGTTATGCAGACGCGTTTTTTTACTTTAAGTATTGCTTTTATCGTTCGCATTTATTTTTTAACCTAGGGAACATTTCAAAAGTTTATATTCATTTTAATAAACCACGGTGGTCGCGAGCCGTCGCGATAAGGAGGTAGCGCCAAAAAAAAAAAAAAAGAAGATAGGGTTGTGTGATAAAGATCGTTAACTGGATTGAAGCATACCTGTCAAATCGCAGTCAAAAGTTGAGATAAATGGAAACCTATCTGCACCTCTATCTGTAACCTCAGGAGTCCCGCAGGGCTCAGTCTTAGGACCATTATTGTTTTTGATATATATAAATGATATAGCTACGACATTGAAGAACCAGTAAAACTAAAACTTTTTGCAGATGATTGCCTTCTTTACTCTGTGATAAACAATACTAATGATCAATTCGCTCTGAATAGGAACCTGGAAAATTTAAGGAAATGGTGTGAGGACTGGCAAATGCAAATAAATTTTCGTAAGTCGACATATATCCATATAACAAACAAAAAAAAGCGTTTTGAAATTTTGTTATAATATAGGCAATGTTAATTTGAGTATTGTAAACAGTTTTAAGTACCTTGGTGTGGTGATCTCACACGATTTGCAATGGCGCACCCATATAGATAATGTCTACTCTTCTGCTTATCGAAGTTTGTGCTTCCTTAAACGAAAGTTAAAAAATTCAACTAGTAATGCCAAAATGACAGCTTATAAGACAATGATCCGTCCTATTTTAGAGTACGCCAGCATTGTATGGAGACCAAACAAAAAAGTAGACATCAATAAACTAGAAAAAATTCAAAGGCAGGCTGCACGTTTCATTTTTAATAAATACAAACGAACAGACTCTGTGACTGAAATGCTTAGCCAGTGTGGACTTCAATCATTAGAAACTAGACGGAGAATAGCGCGGCTAAAGTTCTTATTTGCGTTGTATAACAAGCACTTAACCATTGAATCTGAACTATATGTAAAAGAGGCACATAAGCGATCGCGCAGATTAAATCACAATAAAACATTCCAACCGTATAATAGTAGGATAGACGTTTTTAAATATTCATTCTTTGTGCAAACAATTGAAGAGTGGAACCAACTCCCAGATGATGTCATTAACTCTGCAAATATGTCCCAATTCGAGTCTTCTTTAGAAAAGACATTTATCCAGCAATAAACAAAAAGGGGCGTTTTTCCTTTTTTTTCTATTTCTCTTCTTTTTACAAAGTGTAGCGATAAGTTCATGTTGTCTTCAATTAAAAATTGTATAACAGTCTTCTTCTATTATGTACATATGTATAGAGATCAAATTTTTTATATGACTGTATATATATTGTTGTTACCTCTCCTGTAATAGCCTTCAAGTGAAGGCTGACAGTATTCTTAAATAAAATAAATAATAATACATCGTACAAAACACATTCTTTAGATACACTGTCTGAGGCCTTGGGTGACAGGTCCTGCCACATTGGCCAAACAAAAACTGTCTGCAGAAATGCTCGAAGCACACGCATGTTATGAAGCAAAGATTTGCTTCGAACATTCCTGATGCGTGTCCGTAGATAATTCTCTTATCCTGCGTGCAGAGAAACTCCGTGCCTTTTGTATGATGTGTGAGCCGAGTGGCAGCGGCACAAAGGAACGACTGCACTCCATCACTGAAACTGGGGCAGCGTTTCGGGTACTTCGTCAAGTTTCGTGGAAAGAGCGCGACGAAAATTGATAGCATATGTTCGGGAACACCAGTGAACAAAAGCAGCGGTTACAACGGAGAGTGTGCATAAATGTCACGAAAGAATTAAAGAGAAATAGCGTGAGATTGTGCTGCTCATAGTAGAGCACAGAAAGAAAGGCGCATGCGTAAAATCTCTCCGCAAAGTTGTCCTAAAAAAATACAGGTGACAGAAAAATTCCGTATATTCGATTGATGACCGAAACCGCTTAATCTTTCAAAATCGAAAGAATCGTCAGTACATAAAATGATTACGAATTATCCGCAAAATTACTAGAAAGATATATTGATTCCTGCAGTGTGTTTCATACAAAACAAGCGCAGTTTCGTTTTATTTAGCTCGTGTAGCGATGCGACGTTATGTTTATACTCTTTTATTTGTTCTATATTTATGCTTCTTATTTCTTTTCTTAACGCGTGGACTGCCTATTTTTAGCCGCTTGCTTGTTTTTTTATTGTGTTAAACACCGAAACTTCTTTTTTTTCCTCAAAATTTGTTAGTACCACGCACATTCGATCAAAAAGCGACGTTGAACGATACCTCATTCTACTGGCAATACCATTATCACTGCGTTATTCGCTGTCATATTGCGTTCTATATCGCCTCGAGAAGACTTTTAAATTCACCTTTCATGCATCAGGTAATCTGAGTCAAACCAAAAAAACTTTAAAAATGCAAATAAAAAGAAAGAAAAAGAGGTCGGTATTTGTTTATTGCCAAGGACACCTATGGTTTTTCGCACTGGCGTTTCGCTCCTAATCCCGATTGCAGACGAGTGGCGCGGCGCACCTCGTAGCGAGAGAAGGCGCGACGGCAGCGGAAAAACGGGCTCACATCTTCTCCGGATTGACTCCCAAGTCAGGTGCCTCTCGCGGCCGAGCCCCGGCTAAATGGCTCCCCGACAGAGCGCCTTGTCAAGGTCGCTGAGTGATAGCGACATTCTTTCGCGAGCGTCGGGGCGGCGGCAGACTGCGTGATCGCGAACTGGAAGACTCGAGTTACCTTTCGTCCCGCATCTGGAACGCCCCAGCGAAAACGGCGGACATGACGCCAAACTAAATTACGCCTCCATTTTATCTACCGGTGCTCCACCACGCAAGTACACTCTTGAGTGACGTTTGCGAGTACGGCCGCTGGGCGCCGGCCATCTTGCTGCTGGTGTGGGTAGATCGTCTGATAGTCGAGCATTGGTGAGGCGTACCCACGGTTTCCAGACTGGCGTCCAAACAAAGCGTTTTCCATCCACGGTGGCCAGACTGCCACCGTGGATGGAAAACATTCTGGTGCCAGAATGCCCGAGAGCGCAAAACTCGTCACATATCCCCAAAAAGACACAGCCACGTCCCCATACATGGGAGAGCTGCACCACCACCATCGGACCACCATCGGACTCGCGGACCTCCTTCGGGACGCAACTTCAAAATCATGTTCGAGCACGTCCCCGGCTTAGCACCAACGGCAGCAACGGTGACGCCAAGCAAAACGGACACTCATCCGTGAACTTAAACGGCGACTATACTTCGTTTCGCCTGACGCAGCCAATGCTGCGAGGTGACGGTACCAATCAAACGATGTGAAAAGAGCACCATCATGGTGTTCGTCATGTTTCTGTACCTGTTATATCATCGATGAACCAATAATACACCGAAAAGGTCCAGTGACTTGCGCTTTTGAAACTGCTTGATAGGGCTCATTAGATCGTAGTGTCGGGTGCGTCCGGACTTAAGCTCAAACGAAGTATAGTATTTAAGTGGTAAAACCAGTCGCAAAGCGGCTCAAACTATGAGCTGTTGCAAATGAAGTCGATTCATTCGTTCATTCAGATACGATTGAGGAATGCGCCTGAAGCGCCTCCCTCACCGTCGCAACTCCAGACACCGTTCCCAGGCAATGCTCAACCCCGCTGCCAGACATGTACACGTTACCCAAAAAAAGTAACTAAATACCGTTACTCGTTACTCGCTCAAAAAGTAACTAAATACGTTACTCGTTACCGATTCTCAAAAGGAACGCGTGAGTTACCTCAAAAGTAACGAGTTACTTTCCACGTTACTTTGACGACCAAATACACAACTGTTTTTGTTTCATGGTTTATTGTTTTCTTTTTAGTAGTCATTGCCCTTAAGCAGCAGCTGCCTGTAGAAGTTTTCATCAGTTATGTTTCCCCGCTTCCTTGAGAATACATCTCCGGCGACGCTGAAGAGTCGTTCTACCGACGCGCTCGAAGGAACGGCAGTGTTGTGCTTCAGGAAGAGCTGGTGAATCTTCGAGAACTGCGCCTTCATTGAGGACAGCGGGTAATGGGTTATGTGCCTTCCCGTGTTTGCAACCTCCGGGTTTACATTCGGTCCGTACCCGTTTCTAGAAGGTTCAACCAACGAACCTGATTGTGCTCGCTGGGTGAAGGACATTCCCAGCTGTAGAGTTCAGTACAGCAACGTTTATCGCTGGACACGTCAGTCGAACTGTTCGACTGACGTGTTCAGCGATATACGTTGCTGTACTGTCATACTGTTTAGTTGTTTTTCGGGTTGCCCATCTGCCTTTGTCACAATAGACGCATACTCAGGCTAGAATAAAAACAAGGCCGTTTAAGCGGTGTTGTACACGTTACTCCTCAAAAGTAACGAGATACCGTTACTCGTTACTTGGCCTTCAAAGTAACTAAATACCGTTACTCGTTCCTTTTCTAAAAAAGTAACTAAATACGTTACTCGTTACCGAAAATAGTAACTAGGTACAAGTAACTCGTTACTTGTAACGCGTTACGTACATGTATGCCCGCTGCCTAGGCGCACGTCGCGCTGACGGGACATTGTCATGGCTACTGCCTTTCTTGATTGGCCCGCGGAGCGAATCGATGCCGTGGCTAGTGTTTTTTTTTTGGCCGTCGTTAAATTGTATACGAGACTGTACTATGTCACGGGCCGGGCACCCGACTGCATTAGGAAGCTCTTGATATGGCCTCAGTAAATGGGGTATCGTCCGCTTTATTTTAACCCCCCCCCCCCCCCGCGCAGATTATGTTTAGAATTAACGAGGGCTCGCACGTCTCCCTTCCCGTAGAGGACGCAAGATCCATCCACCGCGATGTGGGAAGGCGAGCCGCCGATAAAGACTTAAAGGGGCACTAAAGAAGATGTTGAGATCGTCTTTTAATGATCTGAACTCAACCTACCGGCTCTGAACGTTTAACAAAAAAAAGAATAAAAAATTATGCGTGACCCTTGTTTCTATTAACAACAGGAACCAAACATGCCGACACTCCCCTTTTCTGAGATGTATTTAAAAAAGTAGCGAGTCGCGATATCTGGTCGTGTTTTTACTAAAGAAAATGGCCACACATGATTGTGTTTTTGCGTTTTCTGATATACTTTGTAGGGACCCATTTGCACGGTGCGCATAGAAGACAAGAAGGACAAGCGCGTGCCGTGGGATCAGAAGGAGCTCGAGCGACGGAACGATCGGCGGGACATAATAAGCTCTCTGTGATCGCAGCTACCGTTTATGGATACCGCACATCTAATGTAAATATTGTAGATAGAGTATTAAAGAGTTAAGTACCGCGTACCTACAATTGGTGACCTCGACGATTTCCCAAGATGGCCTTCCAATCGACATCTTCAGTTGCGCCGCCAGTCACAACGTCTCCGCCAACCATCACCACTACGGTTACCTCTGCTGCCGTCCCAATTACAAGTTGCCTTCCCATCTCTGGGTACCCTAATCTACCAGAGATCGCGGCAGCAACACTGAAACTTCCTGATTTCTGGATGACGGACAGTGAGCTCTGGTTCCTGCACATCGAAGCTACGTTTCGGCGCAAAAGAATAACATCCCAAAGTACCATGTTTGACTATGTAGTCGCTGCACTCCCACAAGCGGCAACAGCACTAGTACGTGACATTCTGCGTACACCCCCTGCCGACCTTCCCTATGACCGACTGAAAACGGAGCTCATCCGGCGAACGACCGCATCAGAGCAGCAGAGACTGCAGCAGCTGCTAACGTCAGAAGAGCTTGGGGACAGAAAGCCATCTGAACTCCTTCTACGAATGCACCAACTACTAGGAGACAAGGCAGCAAACCTAGATATTTCCATCTTCCGAGAACTATTCCTACAACGACTTCCTCAAGATGTCCGAATGGTCCTGACCACTGCAGACTCCTGCTCACTTGAATCTCTAGCTCGCATGGCTGACAAGATGATGGAAGTTCGATCACCTGGCATTTCTGCTGTATATCCCAACTCTTCCCAGACTCGACCACAACTCAGACCGCAGAGTGAAGACGACCGTATTTCTCAACTTTGCTTAAAAGTTGATCAACTCGCCGACGAGCTAGCAAACTTGCGTTCAGCACAACAGCAAACTCTTCGAGGACGAAGCCCGCAACGCGGTTTCACACGATTTAGTCGCCCACGCTCCTCCTCAGCACCGAGGACATGCTGGTACCACACCAAGTTCGGCATGCAAGCACAAAAGTGTCACCCCCGTGCTCATTCGCGGAAAACGAGTCAGTCACCCGCCCGCGGCGGCAAGCGTGGTAGACTCGGAGACAAGCCGCCTCTTCTTCGTTACGGATCGCACCACAAAAGTCCGGTTCCTCGTCGATACAGGCGCAGAAGTTTGCGTGGTCCCACCAACACCAGAAGATCGCCGACGACGTGGTGATTTTCCCTCACTCCAAGCAGTGAACGGATCAGCAATAAAGACATATGGGGAAAGATCTCTGACGCTCGACTTCGGCTTGCGTAGGCTGTTTCGTTGGGTTTTTCTTGTGGCCGATGTCCACCATTCTATTATCGGAGCTGACTTTCTACGTCGTTTTGGGATTGTCGTCGACTTAAGTCACAATCGACTCCTGGACTCTGAAACTCACATCAGCGTTCAAGGCATTGCATCTAACGTCGACTCACTTAGCCCCGTGTTACTACGACCTAATCCAACAACGACGTGGTTTAAGATACTGCACGAGTTTCCATCTCTCACAAGCACTTGCAGTGCACACACCCCAGTCAAACACTCCATAACACACTGCATCAAGACTACTGGTCCTCCTGTTTTCGCCCGTCCTCGCCGTCTCGCACCGGAACGCTTGAAAATAGCAAAACAGGAATTTGACCACATGCTCGAACTTGGATTCATCCAGCCGTCTTCAAGTACGTGGTCGTCAGCTCTACACATGGTTCCAAAAAATCTGGTGATTGGAGACCCTGTGGGGATTACCGTGCTTTAAACAACATCACAGTACCCGATAGATACCCTATCCCACACATACAAGACTTCACCGCCGCTCTTCACGGAGCTACAGTCTTTTCAAAGATCGATTTGGTCAGGGCCTATCATCAGATCCCGATAGAACCAGCAGACATTCCCAAGACGGCCATTGTCACGCCTTTCGGGATGTTCGAATACCTCCGCATGCCGTTTGGTCTTCGGAATGCGGCACAAACTTTTCAACGCTTCATGGATCAAGCTCTACACGGATTGACATTTTGTTTTGCATATATCGATGACATACTCGTCTTCAGTGACACTCATCAAGAACATGAACAGCACCTCAAACAGCTGTTCACCCGTCTCGACCAGTTCGGAATCATCCTCAACGTACAAAAGTGCGAGTTTGGCGTCACCGAGCTCGACTTCTTAGGACACCGTGTCTCCCCTCAAGGGATTCTTCCGCTACCTAATCGGGTGCAGGCTATCTTGAATTTCCCGACACCTACAACACTGAAGCAGTTGCGGGAATTTCTCGGATTTGTTAATTTCTACCGACGCTTTCTCCCACACTGTGCTGATGTTTTACTTCCTCTCAACCGTTTGATGGCTGGTGGAAAGACAAAGTCGACGGAAATAACATGGACCAACGAGGCGACAGAAGCTTTCACACGCATCAAGAATGAAATCGCCAATGTTACTCTTCTGACACACCCCAAGCTCGATTCCCCCATGTCTCTCATGGTAGACGCTTCAGACTTCGCTATTGGAGCAGTACTCCAACAGTTTGCGAACAGACATTGGCGACCAGTCGCATTCTTTTCACAACAGCTCTCCCCGTCTGAGAAAAGGTATAGCACCTTTGGGCGAGAACTTTTGGCTGTTTATTTAGCAATCAAACATTTCCGCCACATTCTTGAGGGTCGAAAATTCTTTGTTCTAACTGACCACAAGCCGCTGACATACGCGTTAACGTCAAACAACTCAGCACATACTCCCAGAGAAGTTCGACACATGGCCTTTATCCTAGAATTCACCAATGACATTCGTTTTATCAATGGAAAAGACAATACCGTGGCGGACGCACTTTCGCGGATCCCAACTCGTGTAAACGCTACCGACAGACCGATTATTGATTTTTCTAAGCTTTCTGCTGCCCAGCAAGATGACGAGGAACTTAGAACGCTACGGTCGGGATCCTCATCTCTACTTCTACAGGATGTAGTAAGCGGAACTACGTCAATTGTCTGCGATGTTTCCACTGGTTCTCCTCGCCCTTACGTACCTCCTCGACTACGTAGAGACGTTTTTGACGCCTTGCATTCCTTATCCCATCCAGGAATACGCGCTACGCAGAAACTCCTCACTTCAAGGTTTATTTGGCCGGGCATCAACAGCGACGTGCGCAAATGGGCTAAAGAATGTCTCTCTTGCCAAAAAGTCAAGATACAACGCCATACCGTGACACCTCTAGAAACTTTCAATCCACCTGCCGCCCGTTTCGAGAACGTTCACTTGGACATAGTGGGTCCCCTACCGCTGTGCCATGGTCAGCGGTACCTTTTAACCTGCATAGATCGTTTTACTCGATGGCCAGAGGCCATACCAATCGAAAACATCTCTGCAGAAACAGTCTCACACGCATTTTTACACATGTGGATCAGCCGGTTTGGGGTACCAGCAACGGTGACAACAGACCGAGGACGACAATTTCAGTCAGCTCTTTTCAGAAAGTTGTCTCAGCTTCTGGGCGTCGCTCACATCAGTACCACTGCCTATCATCCTAGATCCAATGGACTAGTAGAGAGATTTCATCGCCAGCTCAAAGCATCTCTAAAGGCTAATGGGTCGGCTTCAGGATGGACTGAAAGTTTGCCTCTTGTCCTACTGGGCATTAGAGCCGCTCTCAAAGCCGATATCGGATGTAGCGCTGCTGAGCTGGTATACGGCATGCCTCTCCGACTGCCAGGTGAGTTCATTCACCCCTCCGAACAGCTTGAAATACCGGACATTATGGATTACGCATCTCGCCTTCGTACAACAATGCAACAACTCAGACCTTCGGTAGGCCGCAAGCAAGCCACCGCTAAAGTGTTTATAAGCCCAGACCTCCATACCTGTTCGCATGTTCTCGTACGACATGACGCGGTGCGAAAACCGTTACAACCACCTTATGACGGCCCCTTCAAGGTACTTCGACGACATCCTAAGTACTTCACGCTGCAAATTAACAATCGAGAAGAAAATGTCTCATTGGATCGTCTCAAACCCGCCTATCTCGATACCAGCACGGCCTATAAACAATGCGCACCAAAACCAGTCATCACGTCAACGAACAGACAAAAAATCGTCCGATTTTCAAACTCTCCCGCCGCCCAACCCGCACACCTCGAAGCTTGTGCGGACTACGCTTCTCTTCTAGGGGGGAGCTAGTGTAGGGACCCATTTGCACGGTGCGCATAGAAGACAAGAAGGACAAGCGCGTGCCGTGGGATCAGAAGGAGCTCGAGCGACGGAACGATCGGCGGGACATAATAAGCTCTCTGTGATCGCAGCTACCGTTTATGGATACCGCACATCTAATGTAAATATTGTAGATAGAGTATTAAAGAGTTAAGTACCGCGTACCTACAACCTAACGCTTAAAATTACGCCACAAAAATAAAATAAAATAAACTCAAAATTTATTTTAAGGCCTTTTTTAAACATGTTCCGTCTGCTGCGTAGTATTTTTTATTATTATTATTACTGGGACTTGAGAGAAGGTAGCGTTTACGCGGTAAATTGATCGGGTCATCACTTACTTTTCCTTATTTGTGTGGTCGCAACGATTGGCTCTCGCGAGCTCTGAGAGCAAAAGACTTGTATACTGAATATCTAAGAGATATATACCCCTTAAAGGGATACTGAAGCAAAGAATGTAGTGCCCATAATAAATGGCGCACGTTCTTTCCACGAGCCAGCAGCCGCCGGTGTGCGCGAGCACACGCAACGAAAATGACGTCAAAGACCTCCATTCGCGCTTAAGAGGACAGTGAAATGCACGGGCTTCGGGCCAAAGGAGAATAAAGACAGGCTTTTCATCTCTACAAGGGAAAGCTACGTGCTTGTTAGACCAATTAATCGCTTACCTTTTACACCAGACACCACTGTGTAGATGAAAAACTTGTCTTTATTCTCCTGTCATCTTAACCACGAATGGACGTCTTTGACGTCATTTTTGTTGCGTGTGCTCGCACACACTGGCGGCTGCTGACTCGTGGAAAGGACGTGCGCCACTTACTATGGACACTAAATTCCTTGGTTCAGTATTCATTTAAACTAAAAACGACCATGCAATGATTTTTTTCGTAAGTTGTGATTTTATTATATCTTAAATGTAGTACATGGAAGCATGAAATAAGTCCGTTTTTGTTTTAGTACGTTAACTTTGGCAGAAATACAAAATATTGTAATAATAGAAGCCCGAGTCGGCTTTTCTTCTCGATTCACACCAGCGAAATGGCCAGTCGGATGTGCCGTGACGTATACTGGGCCCCGGAAGTGCTCCCGATACACCTCCCCCGATGCACGCTCTTCTGGGTCGTTGTATAAGAGCAAGCTCCCGGGTGTTCTTTCGCACTAAAATATTCATCACAGTCAAGTGATTAAATTGGAAATGCTTACAGCGGCCCGGTGCTCATCACCGTAAATTTCACCAACGGGAACTCGAATGTTCCTTGACCGATGAAATGCGACGGAACGCAAGCCGACTGGCGACAGAGATTTCGGGACGTACCCCAATACCACACTAGAAGACAAAGGCCTTTCCACACCCACGCGCCCAGATGTCATCACCATTCGATGTACGCAGCGCCGTCTAGCCTGCGTCAGCGTCGCCGTCAGCGCGTCTCGCAGAGCCTCGCAACGAACGCGACGCTTGCACGCGACGACGCCAAAACGCACGCGTCTCGGTGACGTCATTGGCAAGCCTTTTCTTCTAGGTGGAATCGAACGTACTCGGCTTTGGTACGTGCCGGTACTATGCGGAGCTCTAGTTCGTCTGCTTCTTTGCAGGGGTTGTGGCGACGTCAGAACGCCGTGCTCTGATTGGCTCTGATTGAAGGATAGTGGGTAAACCTCAAGGCAGCTTGCTTTGAGGTCTACCCACTATCCTTCAATCAGAGCCAATCAGAGCTCGGCGTTCTGACGTCACCACAACCCCTGCAAAAGAAGCAGACGAACTTGCGCTCCGCATCTGGACGTATACTCGGCTGTGACGTGCTGGCGAGGATGGAAGAACGGAGCAGAAATAAGTGGTTATACATTCACGAAGAGGCGGTTAGAATATCAATCGCAAAAGTAGAGAGTAGCGTGATAATACGCAATGTTGGTGAGGTAGACGATTTGAACGAGAGGCGGAATATAGAGCAGATTTGAGAAGGGATGAGGTGTAAATGTTTCTAGGCCAGGTGGCGCAAGCTACCGCCGCGATACAAAGGGCATATATAGCCAATACCGTCCCGTTTATCCATCCACAGCTGAAGTGTCGTTACTTTGAAGCGTAACTTATTTAGTGGCGCTAATAATGTACACCATCGTTGTTACTGAAAAGACGAAAAGCATCGTTTCAGCACCAGCAAAAAAACAAAAAACAAAGACTGTTTCTGACATCTGAGCTCCGGCAGCCGCCACATCGGCGGTCGTAGTCGGGGCACGACTCCGTACTTGCCTTCGACGAGGAGCGGCGGCCTCCCCAGATCGCGTAGATAAAGAAAGTATCGTCCACTCGACGTCGCTCTTCACCGGACAGAACACCAATCAAAGCGTGGGTAGTCAATCACGTGACTGAAAGGCGAAGACGCCGTGCGGGAAAGAGACTCTTCCCATTTGCAGGCAGACCACGTCGCAGCGGAACCGAAAACCACCGTCGGGTCCTCCTTATTAAACTTCGCCCTCACGTTCCGGGGAATGGATGGCTGCAACGGGGAAACTCGAAACAAAAAAAATAAAAAAGAAGCCAAGAAAGTCGAGATGCCGGCGTCTCAAGTTTTCCAGAAGACGTGTGCGAAGAAAGGCGAGCCTGGAGCCTTTTTCGGAATCAGTTAAAATCAGCGGAATCCCTGTGTTCGCGAAGAAGGCCGTGGCTTCTTTGATTGTACAGCTGTTCAAAAATATCCACCGCCAATGTTGAACAGTATCTCTCTTTTTCCCGTTCGGAGAAGCAGCAAGTTTCTCAACTTTAGTCACGGAGCAGCTGTTTTGAAACGACAGTGCGTCTCTTCGTTTCGTCGACTCTGGCAGTATCGAATTCTCTCGAATGTTGCTCTGACTGCGCAAAAACGTAAACTTTTTTCTTTTTTTACAGCTTAAGCAAATTTAGGGATGCCATTTTGTTTCCCCAAGGCTCGGCGCTCAAATAACTCTCCCCGTCCTCCTAACCTAAAAAAGACAACAGCTGTAAATAAATAAATACAAATTAAGAAAGTGCTAACCACCGCCAAAATGGCTTCTATTTATCGAGAAAACACGATAGATATGCAACAAGCATTTAACATTCTTTTTACGACGAAAACGCTGTATATCCACACGACGCACCGCTCTCTGGAAAGTTCGTTGCAAATAGAATGTAGTGTTTCGTAATTTTCAGGGAGAATAAAGCAACATGACAAACATAGCGTTTAAATATATTAAGCCCTAGCAAAAAGAAAAAAAAATATTATGCAATAAAGTTTGGGAGAGTTCAACTTGGCTTGTAATGCGTCGCCCACGGATGCTACGGCCTCGCATCCTTACAACGGCAAGCAGAAGCCATGGTGGGAGTGACGGCGTCTTTGCGAGGTCCCAGTGAGCCTCCCACACAAAGCGCTGCGCTACGCACAACGCGCCGCGGCAGTTT
The DNA here is from genome assembly GCA_037355805.1 of Ixodes ricinus. Taxonomy (NCBI): domain Eukaryota; kingdom Metazoa; phylum Arthropoda; class Arachnida; order Ixodida; family Ixodidae; genus Ixodes; species Ixodes ricinus. The sequence goes on along the minus strand of JAZHYW010001550.1, from coordinate 6,176 downwards.
GAATAATCGAAACTGCGATACGCTTATATAGACGAAAACATGCGGAAGTTCCGACCACTACTCCTTGGCAAAACATTAGTCGGGTTAACCCCACGCACGCGTCCATGAAAATTAAACGAAAGCATTCGGACGATTGCAAGACAGATCAAAGCCGTCGTTGGCGATGGAAGGCGGTGGCCTGCTCATAACAAAGAAACCTTAGCGAAACAACACGACAAAGGGTTGGCGCGCTGCCTACTTTTTTTTCGCTCGGGGGTAATCAAGATACGAATGAGAATACAACGGACAAATCGGATACCCCAAAATCGCAGCCTCGTTCAGAGTGTAAATCTGAGTAACAACACTGGACGCAGAGCGCAGACCAATAACAAAATGACTCACTCAAAAAAAAAAAAAAGCTATGTTATTTTTATTTTTGATGTTTTCGCTGTCCTTAGCATGAAATTACCCATCTAGCAATGTCGTAAGGTAGTCTTTTATTCCTAATAACGGCCAGAGCAAACAAAAAAAAAAAAAAAAATACGTAGCAGTGTGTGATATGTATGATCGAGAAATTTGGAAGCCTGTCAGGCTGAATCGATGTCCAGAATTGCTCTCTCCGGCTGGTTCCCTAGCACCTAAACTAAAGTGGGCCCATGAAAAAAGTAATTGAGTGATTGAGTTTCGTTCTTTTTGTGAAGATTAAAGGAAAACAAGAAGTAAGCGCTTTACTGCAGAGTCGCCGATGGTACATCATATAGCCAAAGAAAAACACGAGTATTTCGTAATCACATCTCAACCCGGAAGTGGAGTGAATGGCCCGCACCACCAACTTCACGATGCCATCAATCACAGAATAAAAAAGAACTTTTATCGCATTAAAGTGGAGCGGGACGGGATAGACGACGACGTCTTACACAAAATTCGTTCATGCTTGCTTCAATCGTTCATTTTTGTTATATATTATTTCTTCCCATACCCATGAGATGGAGCTTCGAGGCATTCAGAAAATGGCCGCCGAGAAGAATATTTAAACATGCGCACACGCGGCACAAAATACGTCAACAGAATGATTCTGCAGCTTTGTATTTTCTAGCTACATACCGCGTTTCCCAGACCCCACGCCGTAGAAACCAAATGGTGCGAGCGAGACAACTGACGACGCAGTGCTTGCTTCCAGAGTCGCATTGTGATCCTGCATTGTGATGTCTCAGCAAAACGCACGAACTTGCCTGAAGCGTGAGAGAGAGAAAAAGATGTTTCCTTTTGGAATAACTGGCAATCTTATAAGCGATACCGGCTGTTCTACAACAAGATCAAGTAAAATATTCATAAAAAGGAAGAATGAAGCTCGCCAATATCTTCGTGTTTTACTGGATACGTTACGATCAATTGTAGATGCTTGCCCAAAAAAAGATAAGAAGTATCTCTTTCGATGACTCCGGCACGGAAAATGAGCTTCTGGCGCTTCGCTCTTATCTGCTAGTGTGATTTTGTCAGACTCAACAATATACAGTTATAGTTTCCAACATAAAGACCAGTGTCCGAAATCCTAGCCCCCAGCGATAAAAATGGGAATCTCAAACGCAGGTTCTTGTGAAGAGAGGGGCTCCACATAAAGGAATATTTTTTTTTCATTTTACAACACTTTTGGCACAGGTGATGTTCTTGGAGCTTAGTGACTAAAAGAAAAAAATATTCTCGCAAAAAGCGCAGCTCCCCCCCCCCCCTCTTTCTCCCCCTCTACTGTGTCATGGTGTCAGCATAAACAAACATGGCGGCACCCATGCAACAGAGCAGACACTTGTCTATGTAAACTGCAAAGAGCCCCCCTCCCCTCCCCCGCCCTCTCCCCGCTTCCCCCCCCCTTTTTTTTTTCTTCTGCCTAAAAAGAAAAGAAATATTGTAGCAAAATTGACGTCACCACGCAACTCAAACGCGATGTTATTAATAATGCACAAGTTTTCTGACGCCACGGTAAAGTACGACATTCGCCACCGCCTATTTTTGTGTGTGCAAGATTGATGTTTACAAAAACAAACGCTCCGACTAGCGCCCAATGGTCCTCGGCGCACCTGGCATTGCTCGAAGCGTTGTTTTGTATGGGCGGAGTCTCCCCTGCTGTTCTCAAGTTGAAAACGACGACAGTCAAATTCGAATCCAATGGAGAATAAACATCAATATTATTGTGATGGAAATCATGATTTAAAGCGTGAGTTAAATCAGGCCAGTTTTTACTACGATGACTTGAAACAAACCTTTTTCGCAAAAATATTCCTGAAAGTATTTATATTTCACGTTTGTCTATCATTTAATACTTTCTGTGCGCATTCGTTTTGTATTGAAATCATATAATCATCCCACAATAAAGATTTCCATGACACCGAACACGCGAACAAAAAGAAGTGCTCTTCTGAGCATTTCGGAGCGTTGGGCCCTACCTTCCACTTCGTTCAATAACCAAATAAAGCTTTCTAACTAACTAAAAAAATGAAGCTGTTTTTGTTCTAGTATGGCGGGGAATACATCAATACGCAGTTGTTAATTAAAATGTATTTTACATTTAGAGCAATTGTTTCTTCCGCATTATCAGTGATTTGGACGAATTGATCAATCAAATTGGGATGCTGAAAAAAAGCATCTAGTTTTGAAGAATCACTATCTTTTAGCTACAGTAACCTAAATCCAATAAATCTGATTAAAGGAAGCTGATCTAAATCAAATAAATTTGACCAATTTATTTATTTTAATGTTTATACATATATATATATATATGTATGTATGTGTGTGTGTGTGTGTGTGTGTTTTAAATTGCTGCTGGTCTTCTTTTTTTTTTCAAAATGTCACCGATATTTGGCAAACGCGTTTTCCCTAAACATCTCGGCACGAAGGCGTTCCATCAGTGTCCCGTCGTCATCCGTTCATTCGACTGCTGACTTCAAAGCGAACCGGCATAATTGCTTCACGGCCTCTTCCGGACAAATAAGAAATAAAAACGATGCAGCATCCTCGGCCCAGTTCAGTGCCATCTATCAAGGGGCGGTCGTAGACCCTGGCACAGTGACGTACCGTGCATCGTGGCAGCAGGCAGGCACGCGCCAGCACATATCGGGCCATCGGCGACGCGAACCGGAACACGCCGAGGGGACGGCACGATTGCCCGATTTCCGAGTCGCTTTGCGAAAGCAGCTTTGCCTCGCGAAACTCTCTCCGCCGCTTCCGCGAGGTGAGCGTCCCGTGTGTGTTCCGCTACTCGCCCGGCGCATCTGACTGATTTTTCATTTCGCAAGTATGGCCTCGGGGAATGCCTCACCGAGAGTGAAAAGGCAAACACGAACATTCGGGCAATATGGATCACACCCATAAAGCCGGTCGAACAAACAAGTAACGAACGAACCAGACAAGAGTGGCTCCAAACCGGAAAGAAGCACGGAGCACACCCGTTTGACGAGTGCTTAGCAGTTGAAGCTCTTGGCTTCGGGTTAGAGGAATGCAGTCATGCTATATACTTATGCTTCCTGTCCAGGGGTACAAGCAACGCATGCGACCAAGGGCTTCGGCAGCTGAATGTGTCGTCATGGTGGCGCCCGTATATACAGCGCGGTTCGTGCACCTTTCCCGCCTGGGTTTCCATATCTTGTCAACTATACGTTTCGTGGACTCGAAAGCGTTACTTTCGAAACCAATCTGTGACCTGAACTTGACACTTGCGGCACGTATCATTCTCGAACGACAATGCACGGTCGAGCGCGCGAATTAAGTTCAGAGGGACTTTTCGTTGATCGTACACTGCGGATTGCGGGCGCGTGCTCAATCCGTGCTTGAAGGGGCGGCACTAATGACCCTTAACAACGCGAAGCAAAGCTCTTGAGCACGACTTACGAAAAGTATTTGTCGTAATAATGGTCCGTGTACACATTACTGTCCGAGTTGGCATTGACATTTTGTCGCATTCCGTAGCGCCAGATATCGAATAGAGTTCCGACCGTTTCCCATGGTGAAACTTTTCGGAAAAACCGCGACTTGCCTGCCGCAGACCATAGCAATCGAACTTTATTGTGTGGAAGGAGACGGCGGTGTGCCGAGTTCAGGTGCCTATACTTGTATTCTTCCGCCGCGCTTTTCAGTGGGTGGGATGTGAACAGAAAGAGTTCAAAATAAGGACTGAACGCGGATAATTAATTTTCTCCAGCGCTTCATAATTTGACAAACCTTACAACAACAAAAAAAGCAATATTTTTTTATTTTTTTGGACGGTGTGTTTTTGTTTTTGTTGTTTTCCCACTTGAACGAGGGGCTAAAGTATCAAACTGCCAGCAATCTAATAGAGTAAGCACAAACGTAGGAGTTGGATAAATACGATAAAGTAGATACGACAGCAAAACGGCGTTTAGATAGTTCTACCCATCCAAACGCGCGCTTGTTGAGTAAAACGTTTTATTCTGTGTCGGTTTAGTCTTTCCACTCAGTTCGCATGCGCGCTGCCTTTCTTTCCACAAAGCGAGCGGAACCCAAACGCCCGTCGAATTGCGAGACACGGCGCTGCAGGAAAGACGGCAAAGTGCACACCCGTGTCAATCGCACACCGCGAACGGTTGCGCGTCCCGTAAGAGAACTGTCGGCGTAATCGTCCCAGCGTGCCGGCAGCCGTATTACGCGAGAGGAAAGAACGGCGCACCTCGAGGAGCGTTGCGCCTTTTTAAAGCGCGCAGTTCTCGGAAAACAAACAAACTGCCGCTGCTGCTTCTTTTTTTTTTTTCTCTTGGAGTGTCTAGGATCGTGAAAGCGAAACACGGGGAAGCCGAATGCGGGAGCGTTTAGCGCGCGCCGAACACGGAGACTTCGCGCCGCTCGTGGGAATGGCGAGCGTGTTTTCCGCGTCTTCTTCCTGCCTTGTTTACTCCTCGTCGAAAAGATGGCGGGGCTGGGGACACGCTTTCACGTCGCGTATTCGCGCGGTCGTGTAAATGACACTCGCTGTCACCGCCTGGTCCGGACTTCCGACGAGGCACTCTTAGACTAGTGTGCGGTAACATCCATGAAGCGCGTTGCTCGCCTCTCTTGGCAGTTTAGCAACCCTGGTTGCGTAACGCACCCCGCTTTGCACAAAGTTCGAAACTTCCCCCGTAGAGAAACACGAGTTTATCTTTTCGCCTTCTTTTATTCGTCGTTTTCTAAGTAGTGTTTAAGGGCTATGGAACGAAGTGAGTGCAATACCCTACAGGAGGTTCCATGTAACGTACGTCCGGCTCAAAATCTCACCGGACGCCACGCTGATGAACTTTCGCCGTATGCTTTTGAATGCGCGGAAACAATGTTTTCCAGCTCAATCGATTTTTTCTTTGCGTCATGGTTGATTGCGTTTGCAAACACAAAGGAGCCACTGAATTTTAATTTATACTGGTCTTTCTTCGAACCTAAGACCAGCAGGCGATCGAGAAGTCGACTCTTCGGCGGCCATAAACGCCCCAGTAAATGTTGCCCGGGCGACTCCAAAAAGAAAACAAAATCGTAATGAATTTGAATTTACGCAAGCCAAATACGTCCCCGATTGTATTTACTGAGCCCAGTCGTCGATGGAGCCGCTCACTATGCTTCCGCCTTTCACTGAAACCTAAAAACGACACCGATAACTAAGGGTCTGCGTGTAAACAAATAGGGAAAGTGGTGGACTGCTGAACCCGGCTTACCGGAAGAGGAGAGGCGTTTCGTTGGACCGTTCTATTCGTACCTTATGCGTAGTGAATGGTCTATTTCGGCAAGAAAGGTATGAATTTCAAGGACGCATGCTTTTCTCCCTACTTCGAGTGTATGATGAATACAGGTTTATAAAAGAGCAGCTAAGCATGCCCCCCCCTTCCCATAAAAAAAAAAAACCCTTAGCTGTGGCAGCTAGTGAATATCACCTATGTATTGGTTGATTCGCGTTTATGATTGGCGTGCAAGATCCGTGAAGCTCACGGACTATGCGTAACAGCTCGTGTTCAGGGCAGCTCTGAGTGCGTCGGTCGATGTTATCAAAGCCTTGAGCCCACCATCGTTTCACGCAGGTAAATACGGACGCCAAACGCGCTTACGCGCCATGGATACAGCTGTCTTTTCTTCGGGACGAAAAAAAAATTGCGCCCAAAAACAATGGTTATTTAAATAGTCGTCTAAATAGTCGAGGCACGAGCACACTGCGCTAAATGCACTTT
>JAZHYW010001549.1:0-80541 GCA_037355805.1 Ixodes ricinus | reverse complement strand
TCAAATCAAATCAAGTTTATTTTCCAGAAACTCTGGTGGGAAAACCCATACAAAAAGCTGTTAAGAAACAGCTTGACTAGGTATGGGATCCCTTTACATTGGCAGCAGCAACAAATGAAAAACACATTAAATTATACAATGCTAGAAAAGTACAAACGGAGGGCTCTTTTACTTATTGTGTTTATATTTATGTTTTTATTAATACATTTGTTTAACAGAAGCGGTATATTATAATGTAAGGACTGAAAATTATAATTTGTGCGAGACCGAGGGAGGACCCACGAAACTGCGTGACGCGTGTTAACAACACATTCATGCCTTCTAAGATGTGAAATTGCATACAAAAATTCTACAAGAGCTGGGGAGGAAAAACGAACTGTATAAAGCAAACGGTACTCGTACATGGATTCTATATGCAGTATGTGAAATCTGGAAAATAATGGTTCTGTGTGGTCATAATAAGAAACATCGCCAATATAACGTAAAATTTTCTTTTGGAGCAATAATATGTTATTTAGGTTTGTTTTGGTCGTAGTGGCCCACACAAGATGGCAATAGTTTAAGTGGGACTGGAATAATGCATGATAAATATTTAGCTTAATGTTGGGTGGCAAAATATTACGGCAGCGAGCCATAATACCAACTACCCGTGAAAGTTTAACAAGTATATAATTAATATGGCTATCCCACGTCATGTGCTCTGAAAAAATTACACCCAAGGTTTTATGCTGGTTTACAAGTTCAATTGAGGAAGTACCAAGATTGATTGTATTATTTATAGAAACAGGTTTATTTGTTGACCTAAATAAAATTGCTTTGGTTTTTGTTGTGTTTACCTTGAGCCCATTTGTTTCAGACCACATAAAAAACTTGTTTAAAATAGAGTTTGCTTTACATACTAATACATCAGCTTCTTCCCCAGAGAGAAACAAGCTGGTGTCATCCGCGTAGATAATGAACTGCGCTTCGTCATCGATGTTTACAATATCATTAATATAGACATTAAATAAAAGGGGTCCCAATATACTTCCTTGCGGTACACCAGTGCAAATATTTCGGAAAGAAGAACAATGACTATCGATAACAACACACTGTTTACGATTATTTAAGTAGGATTCAAGTAAAGCAAGTGGCGTGCCGCGGACACCGTAACGATTTAATTTCTGAAGTAAGATTTTGTGGTTTAGGACATCAAACGCTTTGCTAAAATCAATAAAAATGCCTAAAGTAATGAGCCTTCTTTCTATGTTTTGTAAAATAATTTCTTTTTGAAATAACAATGCGGCTTCTGTAGATCTACCTTTACGAAAACCGAACTGGGAGTCTGTAAACACACAGTGTTTTGCAAAAAAGTTGTCAAGGCGCATAAAAATAATTTTTTCAAGTACCTTGGAAAAAACGGGTAGCACAGAAATAGGCCTATAATTACTTATGATATGCTTATTGCCACCTTTATATATAACTGCGACTTTTGCCAACTTCATACTCGCAGGAAAATGTCCGGACGATAAAGATAAATTATATATGTGTACGAGACATGGCGCGATGACGTCCATTACAAATTTAACTGGTTTTATCTGTATCTCATTTATATCACTACTCTTGCTGTTCTTAAGCCCCAAAAACATGTTAAATACCTCTTGTTCGTCGGTGGGATTTAGAAAAAAACTATCATCGACACGTTTGGCAAACGAAATGGCGTCATCATTGTAGGCAGTCTCGTGTGTACTTGAAAAGTAGTTATTAAAATATTCCGCCAAGGTCGTACCCGACAAAGCTTGACCATCTATAGTTAATTCAACTATACCAGAAAAAACCTGATTGCGATTTAAGACTTCATTAATATTTTTCCAAACAACATCTGGGCGTTGTTTTGGGACATCTTTGAATATTTGCTTATAGTACGACGATTTTGCTTTTCTGAGCTCAGACGTTAATTCATTTCTAAGTTTCTTGAAACGCGATAACTTGCTTTGGTCTCTTGATCTTAAAAATGCCTTGTATAAGCGATCTTTCTTTTGCATCATTTTTATGTGCACTGGGGTAACCCAAGGTTTTCTTATTTTCTTCTTTACGGTAATAGTTCTGAACGGAAAATGTGTGTTATAGAGCTCTTTGAAGATGTTTAGAAATTTATTGTATGCATTATTTACATCTAACTCAGAAAAGACAGGCATCCAATCATAGTTTAAGATTGCGTTCCTAAATGCCAATAAACATTTATCTGACATTTGTCGAAAAGTGACCGTGGACTTCGTATTATTTTTGGAAGATTCATGTTTAAATAACGACAAAAAAATTGGAACGTGATCACTGATGTCGCAGCTAATGGTACCGGCAACTATGACTTTGGTTGAAACATTTGTTATGAATAGGTCAATGGCGTTTGACGTGGATAACGTAATTCTGGTCGCGGATGAAATAACGTTATGAAATCCTATAGCATTTAACGTATTACTGAGCGTTCTTGTTTCAAGGGAATCATCTAATATATTTACATTGAAATCGCCACCGAGGATCAGGCGGTAGTTATTTACTGATATGTATTCCAGAAAGTTTTCAAGAAACAAAATAAAATTGCCGAAATCCGCCGAAGGTGGACGGTACAAAACAGTAACAATGCTACTTCCACATTTTATGCTTAACACTTCATACTCGCTTGTAATTAAAGAAAAACCCTCGAGTAATTCACACGCAATAGTACTTTTCACATGAAGTGAGACACCACCACCGCGCCTATCTTTGCGGTTCAGAAAGAAATGCTTGTAACCCGGCAGGATAAGCATGTCAGCGTCTTGCTGATACCAGGTTTCAGTGAACATTAAAATATCAAACGATACGCGGCAACAATCCAAAAATGATATGATTGAATCATGTTTATTTTTTACAGAACGAGCGTTTAAGTGAAAGACATGAATGGCATCTCTAGATGGTAGACACTGATTTACGTTATCGGGCAAAACAAGCTCTATGTATTCCATTAAAACATGAAAAAAAATGTTAAGTAGCAAAGATAACCTATCGAATCTTCTCGACGTCATCCTCGTTGATAATTTGAACAAGGGGAGAGCTTTCCGTTTGACGAGCAAAAATCTTGCCGTTTCGTGCCCAGACATACCTCCAGTTGCACTGACGTTTTTTTTTCGATCGCTTTTCCAAGAACACGCTTCAAAGTGGGGCAAAGATGTTCATTTACAAATACAGGTGCGTCTGTGTCAAGGCCTATATCGGAGTTTGAGAGACGCTTCTTTTTAGCTTTATAAAGAACGGCGTCGCGCTTGGCGCGGTTTATGAACTGCAGTACGATGTTCGACTTTCCAGCATCGCGGGTCGGCACCCGATGACACGCCGCAATGTCCGCTTGAACGATCGGTTCACCGATGAACTCGCCTAGCTTTCCCATCAAATCTAGAAGCGCCTCATTGTCACGTTTCACGATCCCTTTGATTTCCAAGTTTGCATTTCTTGAGTATTGTTCTGTTTCGGTCAGTCGTTCCTGGCAGTTCTGCAACTGTCGTTTCATTTCGTCGCACCGTTGTGACAGTTCAGCATTTTCTTTTTTAAGTGCGACATGTTCGTCTAGAACTTCCTTAATCTTTTTTTCATGTCTTCAAATTCATGGTTCATGAAGTCCATACTCTCTTTGGCTTCTTTAATATCAGTCCGCAATTGCCGAATGTCACCTCTAATGTCTCTCTCCAATGCCACCCTAAAGGCCTTCCACTCCTGCTGAAGCTCCTCCCTCAGGTCTTTCAGTAGTTTAGAAATTTCTTTCGACATGTTACACCACTGGTCAACAAAAATAAAATAAAGAATAGACAGTCTAAACTGAAACAATAGTAGCTGTGGCAGCAGCGACGGTAACACCTAATTGAGGTAAGTAACAAAAGAAATAAAGGCACACCTGTAAAGATGAGCAGTTTTCAGCGTCGTAGCCCTGTGCCGTCGCTGCTGCCAACTGACTAGGGGACCAGATGCACTCTTCTTTTGTAGGGAAGAGCAGCTGACGTCCGGTGGCGGCGTCCAATGGCAGGTTGGTTTGAAGAGCGCAGTCACGGAGGCCACGGGCTTGTCGCTTGTCAGGGGTAGATACCAAAGGATAGCGGCACGCTGGAGTTGGAATCGGCTATCTGTAAAGATGAGCAGTTTTCAGCGTCGTAGCCCTGTGCCGTCGCTGCTGCCAACTGACTAGGGGACCAGATGCACTCTTCTTTTGTAGGGAAGAGCAGCTGACGTCCGGTGGCGGCGTCCAATGGCAGGTTGGTTTGAAGAGCGCAGTCACGGAGGCCACGGGCTTGTCGCTTGTCAGGGGTAGATACCAAAGGATAGCGGCACGCTGGAGTTGGAATCGGCTATCTGTAAAGATGAGCAGTTTTCAGCGTCGTAGCCCTGTGCCGTCGCTGCTGCGCAGCTGTAATCGCACCGGTACCATAGCATGTCACGAACGCGTGATTTCACAGTTCGCTTTTGGGTTGAGGATTACAGCTAAAGAAAGAAGGTAAAATCATTTCATGGCCCCTTTAGCACGGATATGTGTGCTACACCAGATAAAATTATTGACTTTTTGCATTCTGGTAAACTTCCGGACGACCACTTGGCCTGTCGGCAAGAACACCTCATATCCGGCGTCCGTCTCTTTTGATGGCGTTAACAATCCTCTGGAGACTACCATGCGGTCCTTTTCGGTTCAACCCCGTCAAGTGTTCATCGTCCAAACAAGTGAGACCGTCGTCGACGTCGCTCCTCGCCAGTCGGGGAGATAATCTCATCTTGAATGGATGATTGGGTCTTGAAGTGTGAGGCTAAGCATTCATTCGCTTACTATGGGGCAGCCGAGAAGCAGTCATGTCCCCAGGCAATCGTCCTGTCGTGGCCGGCATAATCGGAATTTTGTTTCATAGGAAAGTATAGGGACGGTACGTGCAGCTGCAACGGAAAAGAGTAGCACAAGTGACCATGACCGGAGCGGCAAAATGGCGACACGCGGCGCTATTGTTCAGAGCGCGCCGATAGCGAGAGTGCCAGTCACGTTCCATGTCTCAACGGGGATGTCCGGCATAATATTGAAAGATAAGGTAGCTTTCGAAATGCGGGCTTTAGGATAGGCTGCTTTCTGTCGGCCACCCCGCGTTGAGACATGGAACGTGACTGGCACTCTCGCTGTCGGCGCGCTCGGGAACTATAGCGCAGCGTGCCGTGATTTTGCCGCTCTGGTTGTCGGTCACTTGTGCTACTCTTTTTCTGTTGCAGCTGTAATTTCCACGAAACGGCCGCCATCCAGGCGGCGCGGAAAACAACTCGCCTTCTCCGTGCACCTACGATACTTAGCAGCTCTCGTCGCCCGACAGTCCCCGGGCTGCCGATCGTCTCACTTCACCGAAGAAATAGGCACCGCTCCTCCAGAGGCTCGTGCCGTATACCGCCATGCCAAGCGCCTATACTTCGGTTTCACTTTATCTGCGAGCGAAGCCGAAGCTAGAAACGCGAGACCAAGAGCTTTTTGCGTTTCTCCCCAGCTTGCGCGCTCGAGCAGAGCCTGAACGCACGGAGCTTTCGTGCTCGCGCTTCCAGCTTTGCCTTCGCTGGCACAGAAGGTGAAACAAAGTATACCACTTTTCAATGAACGAATGGAGATATCAACGAGAAAAACGTTGCCGCCCGGCGTCGCTAGCAGCACGGTTACCATGAGAACTTCCCAGGCCCATAATGGAGATCACTATTGGCGCTTCTGACGTCGTGCATCTAGATAATTTTGCGTCGTGTCGCTACTCTGGCAGCTACGCTGCCATATACAGTGGCTCTAACGTGCATTAGAGACCAAAGTAACCTGGAAGTATTTTATTTTACAAATTGTAAAAAAAAAAACAATACCTCTGGTACTTGCCACGTGAGCCACAATCAATACAAAGTATTCTAAACTTCACATGTGGTCGCTGGCGTGAGTAAACAATGTTGATGCAGTGAGTGCGCAGGCGAGCTGGTGGATGTTAACCATTTTGTTCTTAGCCCGAGACTGAGGCAGGAAAAAAGGAAAGTTTCAAAGTAGAAGAGGAATGAACAGTCGAGGACACGTCTTTGCAACTTTCCTTTTTTCCTGCCTCAGTCTCAGGCTAAAACTAAAATGGTAAACAATGTTGTTTTGTCAAGAACAATTGCGATTGTATCATATCACGTGGGAAAAACTCGTTCTAAGCACGCGACCGTTGGCATGCACTGAATATCTATAATCATCGGCGAGATGATTGGTAGCTGTCAGCAGGTGCAGTTTTTCTATCAAACCAGAGTTGGAATGTTTCCTCTTGTTTGTTCTAAGCAATCAGGAGACAACTTACACCAAATCGGAGGGTAATGAAATACTATGAACACTCAAACAGAACGGACTGAGTAGTATATGTGTACGAGCTTTAGCCTTCAACGCACCCATAACTTTCGACACGCTCAACGCTAGTGTAAAATGTAGCGCTGTTTCAGTCTTAACTAGCTTACCATATGCGTGCTTGCACTATATTTTATACAATGGCAAACTCTACCATTTTGCATCTTTTTCATTTTTGCACACCACTACTTCCGCGAATAAATCAGAAAATTAAGATTGGAACATTGCTTAAACTCTATGCAAAAGCTATTCACGGACCCAGATACTTTGCCTTGACAAAATATTTATTTATTATTTATTGCGGCTGCTTAATTTTTAACCTTGTCATTTTTTATTAGGACCCTCGCACCAGTCCTACATCGAGTTTGCCAAACTCAATATCTAAACCTGAGTGTCATTTTTTTTTGTTTTTTCAGTCTTGTGGTTTTGGTCAAACTAAACCCATGGCTACCTAAATGAGACGCCTGATCGCCCAAAAATAGTTCATTTGTTTTGCTTTTTGAGTTATTTAAATCCTCAAGCTAGAATTTCGGAAATCCAAGTCTTTCACGTCATCACGTTTTCCTGGAAATCGGCAAAGAGCCTGACAAATGCACGACAAAAGGGCTAGCTCTTCATATAATTCTGATCGCATTGAAATATCTGTAATTGTGTTCCAAAATCCCCATGGGGTGCTAACGGCGCACAGGGAATTTTATAAATTTCATCGCGTCGGCTGTTTTGTTGTGCATGTGTTTCGCCATTGAGATTAGGCTGGTTTTCGCGTTTTGTTCTGACCACATTTGCTGGAAACATGAGCTGGGATCGTAGGCAACTGGCCCCCTGGCGGAGGAGCACTGGCGCAGCCGTGCGCGTTCCAGATAAGGCTCGTGTAGAAAGAGCATGCGAAGCAATGTTACTGGGGCAGTTTGATACTTTAGACCCATGTTACGGATAAAAAAACAGGACGCAGGATGGCCATAAAAACGCGTTTTTCGTGTAAGGCTCGTCAAATTATGAGGCGCTGGAGAAATGCAGCATTCTGCGTTAAGTCCTTATTTCTAACTCTTTTTTGTTCGCCTTCCGCCCATTGAAAAGCATGCGGGAAAGGCCGTAGAACGCACCTGGTATCGCTGCGCCGCAGCGTTCTTCCGCAACATATAGTTCGTCTGCTTTCCTCGCCATCATCAGGGCAACGAAAGCCGAATGAATGGAAGCACGCACGGTACCGCCGCGTGAAGCCAGCAACAGCTGACGCCATTTTACGAACGCCGTCTGCTGGCCAAAGCCGAACGCGGTGTGTCAGATCAACCGCCTCCGCCGGTGCGCCGCTAGCAAAGACGACGAAGCTGAGACACGCCGACGGCGATCAGGCAAGCAACAACACCGCGGGACGACTGCAACGTCGGCATTTATTGGGATCAAAGGCGCGAAATAAGCAAGAACAATTTTTATTTGAATCATAACACGCGATATCCAAGTTGGGGACAACAAACCTTTGCTGGGTCTTTCCTGTGAACTTTTTACAGAGACACGGGGTGCCGCGTACAGAACACAGCTCTGTTTTCAAGATATGGGGGCCCTGAAAAGGGCCGTCTGAGACCGCTACCAGAACCTATAACTGACGTAACGAGCACTTGACAAGCGGTTGGCGCATAAGTCGCCTTTATGCATTCAGGCGGGCGACGGGCTCAGCGCAGCGGGTCACTCGAAGTCACCGGGGCCGTCAGAATCATCGCCCTGTCTGCGTCGGGGCTCTAGAATTTTGGCGGCCAGGGCGACGAACGACTGGAATCAATCAGTGTTTCCGCGCGCCTTCTCTCTCCTTCAGAACATGAATTTTGCAAGGTGACTGTGACCAGTGAAATGGTGGCTCTCGCGCCGTCCAGATGGAAGAGTTATTGAAGTGGGCCCAGGTGCGATCCACCGTATTGGCATGCGCACCAGTGTTCGCGTCGACAAAGTGTAGCTTGTGGATGACGGTGATGTGCGTGAAGCGAGCGTCGTCTGCAAGCTTGCTACAGCCAGCCCAACAGTCAGTGATTATTCTTGTTCCAGGGCGGACCCACTCGGCTATTAGTCCTTGAAGTAATTTTAGCGTCACAGGTATCCACGGGAACAAGAAAGCAGCATCCGCTGCAACGCTCCACACCGCCGAAAACCCACTGGCCAGGCTTTAAATACTCGCGATGGTACTTTCGCCGACCGAACATACTCTGGTCTAGTTCTACAGTCACCCCTTCGCCACCAATCATGCCTGAATGGCTTAAAAACGGCATTTGCCAAAACCTCCCGACAAAAGCTCGCCCTATCAGTTATTGTCTTACTTGCTATATCAGTCTCCCGCTGAATGACGGCGCACGGTAGGTTCTGGCACCGGAGGATGATTTTCATGAGTTGGAGAAGCGTCAGGTGCGATCCTTCGAAAAAGGAACCGCTCCGTACCGAGACATGGCCCCGGCACTGAACTTTGACCGGCTTCCTCTTGTACACCACACGAGTCATCCACACACCGCACCCGCACGTGTAGCGATCCGCAGATCTATCGCGAACTTGCAGCTTGTCATCGCAGCTTCGCACTCTGGACACGCACGAAAACCCAGGAGCCAGGAGCAGGCCCATGCGCTGAAGCAAATTAATTTGCTTCAAGATGATCTTTCATGGCGTCATGAAGACGGCACAAGTTGAACGCCTAGGCACTGCGATGCTCGCCTCTGGAAGAATAAAGCGCCGAGGGGGAACTGCGCGCTTCTTTGCATTTATTATTTTTATTTGATCCGCCATTTTCTACCTCGTAAGACAATTTCAACAAACTCATTGGTTGATCGGTCGGACCACACCATCGCGTGACAAAACAAACACCGAAACGTATGTCCACAGACGGCATCGTCACAGAGAAGGGAGCAGTCGAACCTAACAACAAAAAAAGTAACAAAGTGAATAAAAAGAAAACAATAAGAAGAGAGCGGTTGGATTTTCGGACGCCGTGACGGCGTCTTCTTTGATGAGAGGAGCAGTGGCCATGCTGCTCTGGCTGATTGAAAATTTTCTTTTTTTTTATTTATTATTATTTCTTTTAGAGGCTGCCACGAATTTTATTTGAAGCTGACAACGCGTTGGAACGGAGGAGGTAGAGTCTTGGCATCCGAATTCGACGTGGTAGAAAAGAAAGAAAATAACGACCGTATGCCAATACCGTTATACTCCGCACTCGGCGAGTCCTAATGACGCCGCCGACGACGGTTAGGCCATTTATTTTGTTTCTTTAGATTTTTTATCGCGGCGACTACTTCACTGTGCTTCGGACTCTCCAGCGGAGGTCCGGCAGTTTCTAATAATTATTATTATTGTCGTTTGAAGGGCACTCTTCCTATGCTGCTTCGTTCCTGACGCCATAAAATATTCTTTCTGTTTAGATTATAGGCGCGAAAAATCCACACTGACTAGGGCCTGAGTAACAGCACCCAGATGTTGGCCTGGACTCTGCATTACTCAGGCCACACTAGTCCGTGTGAATTTTTGCGCCTACAATCTAAAAATAAAGAATGGCATACACACACATCACACGCTCACGGACTCAAAGTAGGTCCAAAAGTTCAGTGTACCCGACATGTTTTTGTAGCGCTTTAAAAATGATACACTGATACCGCCAAAAGTTCTCCGGCCCTGCATTTTGGTGGCATTAAATGGTCTATGGTCCAGCACTTGCAGCGTTCTTCTCATGTCTTCTCGTTGGGTGCTGTATTTCACGTATGAACACAAAAAGATGCTAATAGCAAAGCTAAATAATTGGGCTACTTTTTATTTTTTATACGTGGCACAACTTTTCCGCCCATATTTATATGGCGCCAGGAACGAAGACGAAGCAGCATAGGAAGAGTGCCCTTCAAACGACGATAATAATTGCTATCAAAAACTGCCGGACCTCCGCCGGAAAATCTGAGGCACGGTGGAATAGTGGTCGCGATAAAAATCTAAAGAAACAAAATAAATAGCCCAACGGTCGTCGCGGCGGTCTTGCAGTACGGCATATATTGTGCATTCTTACTTTTATTTTCATTTAGACTACGTCGAATTCTGACGCCAAGACTCCCTCCGTCCTTCGTTCCAACGCGTTGTTTGTTGTTGAATTAAAAAATCAGCTTCAAATAGGGGTCGTGGCATCCTCTGCGGAAAAGAAACAAATAAGAAAACAAACCAGGAACATTGCGAGCAATACCTCTCCTAAAAGAACACGCCGCCCGAGAACGGCTTCCTTTTTTATTTTTTATTTTTATTTTTATTCACTTAGTTCCTTTATTTGTTGGGTCCGACTGTTGTCTTGGGGCGATGCCGACCGTGGCATCGCGTGTTATGATTCAAATAAAAATTGTCCTTGCTTATTTTGCACCATTAATCGCAATAAATGCCGACGTTGTAGTCGTCCCGCGGTGTTGTAGCTTGCTCGATCGCCGTCGGCGTGTCTCCAGCTTCGTCGTCTTTGCTTGCGGTGCGGCGGCGGAGGCGGTTGATCTGACATACCGCGTTCGGCTTTGGCTGCAGCAGACGGCGTTCGTAAAATGGCGTCAGCTGTTGCTGGCTTCACGTGGCGGTAGTGTGCGTGCTTCCATTCATTCGGCGTTCGTTGCCATGGTGATGGCGAGGAAAGCAGACGAACTATATGGTGCGGAAGAACGCTGCGGCGCAGCGATACCAGGAGCGTTCTAAGGCCCTTCCCGCATGCTTTTCAACGGGCGGAAGGCGAACAAAATAGTTCCAAATAAGCACTAAACGCAGAATGCTGAATTTCTCCAGCGCCTCATAATTTGACGAGCCTTGCACAAAAAGCATGTTTTTAGACCGGAGTTTGGACATAGTTTTTTTTACCACAACATGGGTCTAAAGTATGAATGTGCCGTTACTGGAGCAAGCTCAGTTTCGCAGCTCCTATTCTCGCCTCCGGAGGTAAGCGGCACAGTTGGCGGTCACGAGAAATAGCTTTGCTAGAGTCGGATCTTACTTCCCTGTCTCGCGCGTCGTGGGCTACCACCACTTTGAGAACTTCCTTTACTTTCCTTCCTTCTTTCTTTTTTCTACGTCCATGTGTATAACGGCAAAAAATGAAAGCCGTTTACAACTCCCTGTAACGCCGAATTAGAGGCGCAGCTCTTCAGGAGCATGGGAAGGCACGGGGAGGGGGGGTGGTCACCTGACCTCGGGGAGGGGGGGGGTCACGTGGCGTGGGGGTCACGTGACCTCGAGGAAGAGGAGGGGGGGAGTTTCCCCGCTAATTCTAGCAGAAAATTTTCCCCGCCAATTCTAGCGGAAAATTTTCCCCGCTAAATCTAGCGGAATATTTTCACCGCTAAAATCTAGCAGAAAATTTTCCGCGAGATTTGGCGGGAGAATTTCCGCTAGATTTAGCGGCTTCGCTAGATTTAGCAGGAAAAATTTTCCGCTAGATTTAGCAGGAAATTTTTCCGCTCCAGATTTAGCGGAAGAATTTTCCCGCTAGATTTAGCAGGAAAAACTTTCCGCTAGATTTAGCGAGGGAAATTTTCCGCTAGATTTAGCGGGAAAATTTTCCGCTAGATTTAGCGGGAAAATTTTCTGCTAGATTTAGTGGGGGAAAATTTTCCGCTAGATTTAGCGGAGAAAATTTTCCGCTAGATTTAGCGGAGAAAATTTTCCGCTAGATTTAGCAGGGAAAATTTTCCGCTAAATTTAGCAGGGAAAATTACCCATCATGCACCGCGCGTTACGCCGACGCCGACGGCGACGGCGACGCCAACAACGACGCCGCTCAAGCCGGAAACGGGCGCCTAAGAGCTGCGCTCTAAAAGATGACGAAGATGAAGTGTACCACACCACAAAATTGAGAGTCAGCGCAGTGTTGAAGATTCTTTCTTTGGGTGTTCTAATTTTACTTGTGTGTGCGTCTATTTCCTTGCTTTGTGAAGTGTTAGTTTGAATCACCAACTTGCCCAAGCTCAACTATTGCTATTCACACATGGTAGGCTAGAAAATCAGGAAGACTCGACTGCATCGCTGCTAGTTTTCGTGACCGCCACTGAGCCCACATCGCAGGCGGAGCTGTGAAACTGAGCTTGTTCCTGTAACGTTGATGCGAAGGACCACGGATGTCACGTTGAGGACATAGAAGAATACCCCACTGCATCGAAGCGCCACCACACATGATTTCTGGCATTCATGTAGAGGCCTGTAAGGCGATCTCACCCCCATCTGTTGGTTCAGTATCACACTAAACAAGGGTGGGGTTGCACCCTAAGCTGAGACTGCAGCCAGTGCTACATGCATAAGTGCTCGAGGTCGCTTCTTCAGAAAGTTCTTCAGGAGAGCGACAGCTCGCGCTAGAAATGCAGTCGGATGTCAGGAGCGCGGGCTCTCGCGCTTTTATCTTTTGCAGCAGTCTCAGATAAGGATGAACAGAGTAGGGACGCTTTGCAGCCGATGTGCATGGGCGGCGCCATAACCGACCTTTAGTTTTTGCTTCCTCTTATTACCTTTGCTTCGCTTCATAATTACCCCAACTAGTGCCACTAAATAAGCTACGCTTCAGAGTAACGACACTTGCCCATATTGTGGCTTAAAATCATGGTTCCAGTTATCTGAAGCTTTTTCGGAAATCACAAGAAACGCTTTTCCGCCCTCCACAAATGTTTCAACAGTTCGTGACAGAGCAAAACCATATTACGTGAGCTTCCTAACGCCAAATCTAATGCTGAGGAAGTCGCACTTCTGAATCATGACGATCGGCAGTCGCGTCTGCTCTGCACAAGACCCAAAATGGCGGCGTCCACAACAATGTCGGGAACAGAGTTCCGATACTCTAAGCGCAGCTTATTTAGTGGTTCTAACACCAACAGGGCAGGCTACTGCCATTTTTTTATTCTGCTGTGTCCGTCTCCCCAGCACTGGCCTTTGTAGAACTTCGTCGACACTCGCTTCAGTGGCTCGTCAACTGGGTAACACAGAATAAGGTCAGCAATGTCGGCTGTAATCGTGCATGTGTGCAAAATTACGGCCGACATTGCTGGACGTCGTGCTCTAACCTGCTTCTGCTACCCGAAGGAGAGATAGCAGGCATTTCGCAGCTAAAAAAAAGCCACCCGATGTGTTGCAGCAGAAGCTAACTGTTGACAAAATGATGGCTTATGGCGGCGATTCAGAACAATAATGATTATAGTTACCGCACACGTCTCAGATGAGGCATCCTTCCAATGACGTCGCAGCAAATTAAGGCATATACTCGGCTAGATTGTTGGCAATGCAGTAAAAAATTGGCATGAAGTACTCTGACACACTAGTCAAAGAACCTAGTTGTTCCTTGAGCCACAAAATATGGCTACAAAAGTTGCCAAAAGTGATAAACGTGACAAAAAAAAAACGAGACTAATTGTGGCGTAAATAAAAGTAACTATTTAGAACGTACCTTAATTAGTGGCTCTCATTTTGCTTTCGTTAGCACTTCAGATCAGAGGCCCAGCCTCGAGCATGCCAGGAAGTCTGATTAGAAAAAAGGAAAAAGCTCGCACGTTTGCAGTCTGAACCGTAACGTTCGCGCGCGCTCGATATTCTATTAATTTATAGTCTGAATGTCGGTTGGGTTGCTTCCATCAGAAGTTTTGCTCCTTTAATTAGGTAATGCCCTGCCTTGTTTTCAGTTCGAACATACTCGTCTGTGGCCATGGCCTTGAAGATAGCGTTTTGTGCTCAATTCTGCTCCACTCGCTTTAATTTCACCACTCTAACTTGATATTTCATCTTTTCGTGTGACAGGTCACCACCTTCCTTCATATTCCTCTTCACATTCGAAGTCTCACACAGCAAATATGGGTAAGCTGCATCACGATTCAAAACAAGTTTCATAGGTTTCGAATTAGTTTTGCTGTGGGTCGCATGTTATTTAGTTCGAGTTATGAACTTTACTGGATGAAATTATGTCATCATTTAGCACATATTCACGACAGATATCGTTCTTTTATCACATGTTTATCTCATCTCATACGGAATATTTACTTTATACTGGAAGCCTTCTTTCCTATACAAATGTCTGTTAGATTTTGTTAACTATAAGGTTCTTAATCCTAATTTGAACGTACTTAAAAAAACAGTGATTGTTAAATGAGTGTCTTTTTTGCCATGCATTTATCTTGCTATCCAATACACAAGAAGATAATTGTCATGTTAACTTGTCTAATCAACCAAAGTTCAATTATTAACTTATAGTTTACTCTATTTCAGGATCATGTTACAATTACACTTTTGCAACGAATTACTACAGTTGTGTCTCATTAATATGGACTCGGTTAAAATGGGTACTCCGCTATATGGACAATATTTCAATGAAAAAACTGGGAAAATGTATGCATATATGTCTCTTTATTCTGGACAACTTACATTATGAACAATATTTTGGGGAAAGGGAGCTGTCCATATTAAGGAGACATCATTGTAGAATAGTCAATTTCAAGCAAAAATATTTAAAAAAATGTTTAACTCTTTTTTTGTGTTGTAAATTATGCAAATTTATGTTTTTTAATCTGATATAAAATTGCACACAAGAGCGCGCCGCAATCACTCTTCGAAATGACGCTGAGAAGAATGACGTAGCCGTTTCACTCATGTCGTCTCTATCTCTGGCGCGTTTCCTTGGAGATACGCATTTGACATTAGTGACGTTGTGAATAAATCCACTACTTCGGTCTTGTAAGCTTCATTTTTTTGGCAGGACTTGACTCTGGCTTTTGCGTGTTTTTTTTAATCAGCTAAAGACGTGAAAATATATAACATGAAATATAAACATTTCATTCTTTTTTTCAATTGCATTTAATTGGTCCAGTTTTTGATTGTATTTGCCTTCAGTACTGCAATTCGAACATTAAACGTAAAACCAATCATCAAATATTAATTAGCATATTTTAGTTAAATATTAAACTTATCATAACGATTATACACCCATGTAATGCTCTCCGAACCTGAAAAATTCGTTGCGAAAACAATACTCGCCTAACTTTCACATATATTTTTTCTTAAAGATATCTGTTCGAATTACATCCAAACACCCAGACAAATTTGATATAATATTACAAACTAGTCAAAGCTCCTCCATATCGCACTGATTTATCATACACGTTTTACAATGAAAAAACTGTGCTCAAGAAAACAAACATTCTTAACGTCAACTGCTTGCACCCAGTTAACTTCACCTGCGTTTTGAGTTTGGGATCAGTTTGGCATCTTTTGTGGCATAATTTAGTACATAATATGACATTTATTCATCATAATACTGATAGTCTACAATTAGAACACTGCGAAATTGCACGACCTATAAAGGGCGAGTACCATTGAGCTCATAAGCCGTGAACAAGCGCCGGATTTTGTAATCTGACCTTCGCTCTAGATGCGTGCTACGTTGTAACTGCGTCTGGTTACGCCGGCCGCGAATTGAGTGTGCTGCCGAGTGGAAATTCGCCGGTAGTTCACCGCCAGATGTGTTCGACACAGCGCAAAGAGGGCATCGTATCGGTGTTCGTCGTCTTTAAGCGTTTGCTATAACCCGCTAAAACAACCACGCACAAGAAAAAGAGAAACGCAGAATCATGGAGCATTTTCTGTGCGTGATTAGCTTACCACTGAGTAGCAAAGGCAGAAAAACGATTGTCGCCGTGAGGATGCACAACTTTGCCGAGGCTTGATTGGCTTTATCAGATCGTGGCAACGGCTACCTTCAGGCTTAATTCTCTTTAGGCAACTACCTCGTTTGTGGTTTCCGCGTCCCTTGTGGCTCGAGCAACCCAGCGAGCATCGGAGAGAGTCACTAAATATTAGTGAGTCGCATTTTAACGGGACGACGCGCAAAACCCCTACTCCTTAGGGGTCGCACCGTGGTGCCAAACACGAGCGGCATGTGGCGAATTCGTGACGACCTCCGTCACGATCAGCTCCTGCTTTATGAGTGATCAAGACCCGTTAAAAACTTTATTTAGTCAAGATACAAAATATAAGTTGCGCGAGGTGTATAAATTATTTATGAAATAAGTTTTTGTTCGGTATTTGAGACGACCAAAGAAACAAATGCAGTTTAGGAAGTACGGATACTAGTAACAACGCTCGAGTACCCGGCGTCGCACCCTCCACCAAACGGTGGAAGAGGGGGCGCAGGTCACCGCAGTCGCCCCCGCAGATCCTAGCAGATGACGCAAGACTTCGGCGGCACATTTTGCGCGAAGTAAAAGTACGAATTAATATTCTGTTGTATCGCGCCACCAAAGAACCGCTTGGACCTTATCCGAAACTTGGGCGTCGTTGAGCTGGGGCCAAGAGGCGTCGCCAGCGCGATCTCGACGCTTACGAGTAGTGTCTTCGTGCGGTAAGGGCCTGTTCACATGATACAGAGGAGCGCTAAGTCAGCGCCCCGTCAGCTCACGAAAGAGCGCTCATGGGGCGCTTCCTAGCGCGCGCCTTAGTTCTAATATAGCGCGCGATTAGCGCTTTGGTAGCGCCTTTTTGCCGCTTCAGAAACGAGTTGTTAGCGCTTTTTGTCCTGCGGGTATTGCTGCGGATTAGCGCGTGTACTGCAGGTTCGGTTCCTGTGCTTTAGTGTGCCTCAGCCGCCCCATGGCGGACATGTAGGACGTTGAAGTAAAAACGCGACAAATGCTGTTACATACGCAATTAGTGCACATGTGTGTGGACGGCTTAAAGCCCAGAAGTGGCTTCAGGGTACGTGAAATCTTCCACCACCGAGATGCCGACAGGTAACCGGCGAACCTTTTCCACAGGCTCAGGGACCGAGACACTGAGCTTTTTCCAAGGTGAATATTTTTTTTTAAATCCGTGTCTTTCGAACCATGGTCACCCATGTCGAATGGAAAGCAATGAGGTCCTCCCATAGAAGTTATTACAATAAGTGCTAGAGGTTCAGGTGGCGTAAGTAGTGCTGTTGCATTTTTAAGCAGAGAGCTAGCAGTCTAAATTTGACTTCGGTAATGCATTCCTATGGGAAAAACACAAATATATTTCTCTTCGCGCTCGATCATAAGAGCGAATTCTGCTTAGTGTTGTGACAGAATAAGAAGTTTGGAACGTTTTACATTCGGATGTACGAAAATATGGTTCAGTTATAGCGTTCTTCTTTAGAATTCATGGCGTTGAAAACTGCGCTAAAATAGCCCAATCCACATGTATAATACGTGTTGACATTGCAGACTGCTATTATAGGGAACTTATTTACGCATGTAGTCAATGCTATGAAGTGAATCAGCTTGACAAAACACCAAAAGGATGCTAATATCTCTCAAATCAAACAATCAAAGCAGACAAAAAATACGAAGCATAAACTTATGGAACAAAGAACACGTACTGGATTAGTAACCCTCCCGGTGGGTAGCCCTCATACGAGTTGAACCCTCACGGCGGTAATCCTCACAGGAGTTACCTTCACGAAAGTAACCCCTATGGGAGTAACCCTCACGGAAGGTAATCCTCACAGGAATTACCCTCACGAGGGTTACCCTCACGGGGGTTACGTTATCCTCACGGGAGTGGGCTAGAGTAACCTTCGTGACGGTTAATCCCGCGTGGGTCAACCCCGTGAGGCTTACCTCATAAAGGTTATCATCATGAAGGGTACCCTACGGAGGTTTGCTTTACCCTTACGGGGGTGAGGATAACCCTCACGGGGGTTACCCTCATGCGGGTGAGCCCCATGAGGGTTACCCTCACGTAGGTAACCCTCACAGGGCTTGCCCTCGTGAGGCTGGCCTTCGTAAGTGGAACTCTCATGGGGGTTACGCTCACGTGAGTAACCCTCATGGGGGTTACCCCTACGGAGGTCACCCGCACAA
This sequence comes from Ixodes ricinus, assembly GCA_037355805.1. Lineage (NCBI taxonomy): Eukaryota > Metazoa > Arthropoda > Arachnida > Ixodida > Ixodidae > Ixodes > Ixodes ricinus. Next base: position 62,337 of record JAZHYW010001549.1, on the reverse strand, counting down.
GGATTACCCTCACGAGGGTAGCCTCCGTGAGGGTTACCCCCGTGAGGGTAACCCTTGTGAGGGTGATCCCCGTGAGGGTCACGAGGGTAACATCAAAACGTTACTTTCGTGACGCCACATGTGTCATCATTATGGGAAACACGGGACGTCACGTTCACGCATCTAAGCTCGCCAATATTTCCGCAAAATTTAGCACGGAAGGAGGAGGCGCATACCCTTCCTACAGTAACCTCCCTACTCTTCCTCAAGAGCTGCGCTCCATTTCGTGGTTACAGAGAATAGTAAACGTGTTTTTTAATGTTTTTTGCTTGAATCGATAGCTTGTATCGACATATCATGCAGTACAACATAGACCTCGGCCTTAATTTTTGCTAACTTAAACATTGCTAAGTAGTAAGAAAAAAATTAACTAAATAAATCACACATTTATAATGTGAATAAAACTAGATAGTACCCGTTACGAGTAAAGAATCAACGCTGACTTGTATTATTTCCCGGTGAAAAGAAAAATATCAAGTACGTTTTCCCATAGAAAAGCACAGGAAGACTGCAAAAGTAGACTGCTCTCTGTCCGCTTCAGTTTGCAACCCGAAGTATCGTAGACGCTAGCGTCAGCTGAGCCTCTAGCGTTTATTGTAATAATTGTATGGTCGTACCCAATCAATTAGTCGCTCAAAGTCAATGACTCTGGATCGTCTGCCTGACCGTTTGCTTGGAGAGCGGATTACTTACATCCTCTTGCTTAACCACCAAAGACCATAACAAAAAAAAAATCCAAAACAGGAATCGCCGTGCACGCGCTGTTCCACAGAACCAAGCTCCGGCACTAGAGGATGATTGAAAGCTCTTCACACTACTCTGCTGACGCGCTAAGCCGAGCTCTACGTTCACGCGTCAAGTCCGTGCGACATGAGCGCTCCTTCCACCACTCATGAGGCGCTATCTTAGCGCTCCGCTGTATGTGTGAACCGGCCTTAATACTCCCAGATTCGAAATTCTGTCCCGAATTCGGCTCTCAAACTCCGACAGACCCTGTAAATTCATGCCGGCAAGCGTGGTGGAGGGCTGGAAGCAAGCAGCGAGTCGTTGACGCGCATGCGGCTGCAAGGGAAGCGACCATACACGTAGGCCCCATCCGATTGGCCAGTTGCTTCGCTTTTACCATTGGCCACCCAAGCCAGGACCAGAGATGTCACGACGTAGTTTATTTTTTGCTCGTTGTTGTAATTTTAATTTCAGTGGTAACTTTTAAAATAATACAAATAATGTGAAAAGAAAGCTGAGTGTATGAACCTTATTGTTCTGTACATCGTTTATATGCGATGGTGTTGCCAGCAAAGCCATCGCATAACAAACAAAAAACGATAATTATTTTACGTTTTTGTTACGTACCATTCGTTACACGACAACGCCACAGGCTTAACGCGGACGCCATCAGCTTGTCTAACCCCAGGTATCACAGATGTACGAACCTGCTCGAGGAGGCTCGGACTAAAAACGACAAGAGTGTTTGGGCTCCGGCAGGAGCTTTTACCGATTTCCGCTTGCCCGCCAGTTCGCACAGAACACTTGAGCACACAACAAAACACAAAAGGTATCATTGGATGAAAGGTTGGATAGATGTGCAGGAAAGATCGGGATGTGCTTGGCCAGGTCTGACAGAAACGTTTTGACACACACGCTTAGGAATGCCGAAAACTGCAGTGCGTCAGACTGGAACAGTTTCTGCGGCTTCTTTCACGCGTAGATTCAAGAATAAAGCAACAGAAAAAAAACGCTTAGTTTTTTTTTTATTTACTGTGTCTGCTGACTGAAATAGTACAATATTTTTATTGCACTAATATTTTACGACAAAAATGTATGATTCAAGTTTTTGTTTACATCGATCGGCGCGAGCCAAACCCGCCCCACCGCTCGACTCAGTCGCACTCATCGCCGCCCGCCTTTGACCCTGGCAAGTTTTTTGGTCCTAGTCTTTTACAGAAAAGGAGGAATGCTTTGTAATATTAAAAAAAAACGAACGTTTGTAAAATTAATATGTTGACGAAAGGTTTAGATTGCTTCGTCCAGGCTACCGATGTTTACGCTCCATCTTAAATCGAGCCTGGTTACTTCAAAAACCCTTTATATGTACTGTCGGTGCGGAGAAAGTGCATTGATAAGCCAGGATACGCGTATTGTAATCGCGATGTAGGCTGAAGTGCTAGCCACTTACAATATTCACGCGAATTAATCAAACGATAAATATGACCCCCTTGTGCGAATCTGCGCAGTTGAAGTCCCTCTTTGTAAAGAAAAACAAAATCGTGAACCTCGCACCGTTGCAAACAACTGAAGAGTTGCTGTTTTTGTAGATTTTTTTCACTTCACTCTGTTTCACAACATGTACGACCGCAGCAGACGCTGCCCTATACTTGAGCCGATCAAACAGAACCAAACGTTGCATCCTGAATGGGCTCATCACATTTGTGCGTTTGCTACCACCCACAAAACCAATCGCGCACAGTGAAAGCGTTGCAATTCTGAACTTTAGCTACTGTGCGCGATGCATTTAGCCGGTTGCTGAATACCCTAAAGGACAGCGAACGCCTTAAAGACGCTATTTTGGCAACGCTGGATTGGATCCGCCGAGCCATAGTGTGCGACGTCGGAGGGACTTAATGTAAAACTGCGTATAAAATTATGCATTATCTTGCCGTCTGCTCTTTCTATGCACCGACAAACTGAAGGAGATAAAGAGACGAGAGCGAGCATCGACGTGGGAATGCCGAGCTCCGGTTGGAAACATTAATGGGTAGACCATAAGGTAGCGTCCTTTGTATCCACTGCAATAGCTTCCTGTAGACTGACAAAGCCGGGCAGATCGACTACGAGAAGCGGCCGCCGAAATTAAACAGGTAGAGCGGCAGACAACGGATGAGAGGAGAGCCACGTGACGGGCGCCCCTTTGCGGCGAGACGCCGAAACACACTTCTTCCGAGTGATTTGATTGTCCGCTCGTGCTCCTCGCGTTCCTCGCGCTACCGCTTCTTTTCTTGTCTGGTTTGAAAACCATGTTTTGGGTCCTCGCCGCTGCAAAAGCTGTGCGCTGACGCACAGGTTCCCCGAGAAATGCACTGTGCTACGAGATGCTCGTGCTCCAAATCCGCCACAAGACACTCAATGGCTCCGTCGTCGAACTTCCAGGCTTTGTGAGTATAGAAGAGGCTACGCCACTGCACTCCTCAAACGCGTTAAAGGTCGGAGTGTCTGCGTCCGAAGTTTGGCTTTGGCAATCTAACGCGTTTGACAAGTACAATGGAAACAAAATCAACCTTTGCCTTCACTGCTCTCGTCGAACGCATTGGTATGCGAAACGCCAGCGCCCGTCTATTGGCTCTCCCTTTCCAGCGTCTTAGACGATTGCAGTAAAGAAAAATACAAGTATCGTTAGATCTAGACGCTAGTTATTCAAACCAGAGCTTGGCGTTCTGACGCGCCTAGCACAGCCGTGTCATATCTGCCTCAGTTGGTCTGCAGATAGTTGCATCTCAGGTATGAACTTACACATCTCCCTTGGATTTTTTTTTTTCAGAGGACGAACTCCGATTGTTGAGCAGCGGTAAGAAGGCATCTTATTCTGGACACTTTGGGAAAACGTTGGCGAGCAGTCCGGCAGCAGTCACTGGACGGCGCCGCGCGTGACATAGGCGCCGTCCAATCATGGCTGTCAAATCTCTCGCCGACTTTTTTGTCAAGTGTGCAGATTAGAGCAAAAGGTGTATTTTTGTAATTCTTCATTGCGTGAGTTACATGTGTCGCTCGATCATGTTGATTAGAGCATGAAGTTTTATGTGTATTATAAGTTCTTTTTAGATAATATGAACGACACGAATTCCATCTTTTGTTTTGCTATTTAGAGAAGGTGAAGCATACGTTCTTCTCCATCTGATGGTTGGCGATAATTGGTTAGGAATGAAAGTCTATTCTGAATTTACAAACGTGTCACTAAATAAATCACCCCTGTAGAAGATACGCGACCGAAAATAAATGTTCAATACAATGCAGTTTTTTTTAGTTATTATCCTCCTGTAAATACACCCAGTTCTAAACGTTCGTGCATTTTAAAAATACGCCAAATACGTTCTCATATATTCCAAATGTCCAACATATTTATGTCGGTAACAGAAGTCTACGTCTAAATATCTTCTTTTAACTTGAGACTTACCTTCCAGAAAAAAAAATGAACTCTAAATTTAACGCACTCTTTTTCAACAAATGTTGCGTGCGTTCAAGGCTCACAAGTTCCGATGAATAGACTTAGCAGATATTGAGTCTTGATTACAGCTTTTGGCTAGCTTGATAGGCGAGGTCAAAAGTCAATCAATAGAATGTCTTTATTTTACACGAGGTTGCGGGAAATAGTTCGGCTCAAGTATACTCGCAGGTAAAGTTATTGACCAAGAAATATATTTGTTGTTGCGTCATTTCAAGAATAAAAGGAAGCGTTCTGTTTTGACCTCCCCTTCTCAAAAGTTAATAGACTACTTCCATAAAATCCTGCATGCAACACGACGCGCGTTGCACTCTGGGAACTAGTTGGACAGGAGGACAGCGCCATGGTTTCGGTTTCGATCGACACGTCGACAAGAGATTATACACAGAGCGTGGACTATAAACGGCCGTTATTTTATGTTTTCTGGACCCGAGAGCGTCTATTTTGGTCTCTCAACTAACCTAAATGGCCAGAACTCGAAGCTTTAGCACAAGCCCGAGACGTATAGCTTGTCTTAACGCATACTTGCTGTATTTTTGTACTTGAGCCTTTCTGTTAGCGTTTCGAGGTATGTGGACTAGCCAGTGCTGGGAATCTCGACGCTGTGAAGCTCGGGGATCTTGCTTTTGTATAAATCAACAAACTGTAGACACCAGTAAGTATGCATACATCGAGCTCGTGCCTTTACATTAGTTTGGTTGATCAAGAAGTTTTATGGTTTTGTGAGTCTAGACGAAATATAACTTTTGCAATTACTGTTTTTCTTAATACGCCTGAGTACGCGAGGTAAGACTCAGAGAGCGCCATTGAAAAGCTCAATTTGAACACACATCTCATCGCTTGTCTGTACTGCCCCGCAGCACTGCACGAATTCGTGCACTGCACGAACCCGCTTCCATTTCACTAATAGTCAACATAGCGTATACGCGTAAAGTTATCCTGCAATCATATAGGCACATTCGCACATACAAACCGTTTTAAGAAAGGAAAAGTCGAACACTTGTGTGAGGAATGCCGCACCATTCGGTGGAAGTAAGCCAGACGAACCCCGGTGCGCCAAACGAACGAAGTTAATGAAAGCGCATTTGACGGTTGCTAATGGCCATAATATTTGTTATGTGTTTGCTTTCTTCCTCACTGAGTATGCCGAGATAATTTCAGGCACAGCGTTCAGGCACAGATCTTGGGCATCAGTAAAAGCTCGTCCAAAAGGCTTAGCGAGGAGTAGGGGACGCTTGTTAGGGCCTCCGTCGTAGCTAGCCGATCTCAGCGTTTGCGAAAACTTAATCTTATATCAGCATAAAATTCAAGCGTGAGATATGTGATGGACACGAGGAAGACATCATAGTAACTTTTGTGCAGTAGTGAGGTCGAATTTATGGCGTTTTCTTAAAGTTAATGCGCCAACGCTGGCTCAACTTCGATACTCCTGTGAGAATGCGGCTTGCTTTTCCTCCAATGAAGTAATAAGAAGCGGACGTTTGGCAAACAAAATACGTTTAGGACTCAAGGTGACCAAAGTTCAGTCGTAGTTCACTGGTACTTGGCGGGATTACTGACACGAGCTCAAAGATACACTCGTGGAGTGAGGTGACTAAGCCACGTCTCACTACGTTTGCATACGCACGCACAATATCCGGTGTTTCGGGAACCAAGGAAAATGCCCCGCTCTTTGTTTTTGTATTGCTCGAAAATGAGTGTATTGCTCATCCGTGAAAAGTCAGATAGTCGAAAACGCAAGCAGCGCGTTCGGTCGCGGCGTGATAGCATGAGATGAAGCTGCTCAGTCGAAACCGAATCCGAGTGGCCAACTAGTTCCCAGAGTGCACTGCGTGGTATTTCGCCGCGATGGGGCGCGTCGGTTTTGAAGAAGTCTATTACGTTGTCTGGAGGTCGGAGTGTTATATTAGTCCCCGTGACCATATAAGAATGAGGCTCATAAATTGAACCCGATAATTGAGTGATCACTCGATTCTGCTCGCGATAATCAATAGCTTTGCAAGCTTTCGGGTAGTTGTACATCTCCAATTACTGCAATAACGACAATAGCCCAACCCTAACAATCCCTTGAACTTAGCGCCTGACCTATAATTTGCCAACCCCTGAGTGTGGCAACGATAAACTTTGGAGGCATATAATCGGCTACAGGTCTCGTGGCTACTTGATCTGGCTTCGAGTTTCGAGAAAAAAACGCTGCTCTTTCTTTTTTACATTCCTTTTTAGACTACATTGCAGGAGGAGAAACATTACTGTGTATTTCTTGCTTTGGATGCGCGTGAGGACTCGAGCTGCCCAAGCTGCCGAACAATTATCGAAATTTGGAAGCTGTCCCTGGAAGCGGGACAACAGGAGCTCCTGCCTGCCATTCTCACATTTTCGTGACTGTAGACGATGACAGGGTTAGAACCCACAGGATATAATCATTCTGAGCAATCTGTTTTCGATAACACTTCGTCGCACGCACACTCACGGCCCGGCGGAAGGCAATGAACACATGCTTGAAGTAGATTATCTACTGCATGATCAATCAAGATGTAACGAAATGACTTTTTTTCTTGTCAGTAAATAATGCTTATGGCGAATTCGGGAAGTCAATTGTTGGCAGCTCATTATACCGGAAAACCGGCAATAGTGTTCACGTTGTCAATTTCGGGCCGACGTTCGCCTTTCGGGTGATAGTTCTTCGGCAAGCACCGGAAACTTTCCGGCGACTATTTTCAGTCGAAGCTCATAACAGCCGGGCGAGCGGCGCCAGACTCGCTCCGGTGTCATTACTTTCGAAATGGGAGAAATGGTCAGTGAGAAAAACATGAGCGAAAGAACAAAACTGATGTGAAGTCTCTTCAGCAGCGAATATTTGAGTTCATTCAAGCCGTTGGGACAACACAACGAGAAATATTGAGGCCATATTTACGGCGAAGACGGTGGCGACAGCCTTTCAAACGGTGTCTTGCGTGGAAATGGCGAAGCAAAGTGCCACCGTCTGGCGTTTTAGGTTCTTGTGGTGTGAGTCACGTGGCGCGCCGCTGGAGCGTTTTTGATTGCTGGTGCCGCAGTCTTGGTCTCGCCGGCGATTGAACCCCGGAATTCGACATTAGAATCACTCCCAACGTTATTACTTGTATAACCTTTCCTTTAATTTTCCGTAAATTGATACTTTAGACCTATGTTGTTGTAAAACAAAGCTATCTTCAAACCCTGGTCTAAAAACATGCTTGTCGTGTAAGGCTCGTGATATTATGAGGCGCTGGAGAAAACCAACCTTCTGCGTTAAGTCCTTATTTCGAACTGTTTTGTTCGCTTTTCGCCCATGGAAATGCAGGCGGGAAGGGCCTCGGCACGCACCTCGTATCGCTGCGCCCCGGTGTTCTTCCGCAGCATGAAGGCCGTCTGCTTTCACCTCCGTCACCATGGCAACGAAAGGCCTTATTGAATGGAAGGCACGCACGGTACCGCCGCGTGAAGCCAGCAACATCTGACGCTCATTTTCCGAATGCCAGTCTACTAGCAGAAGTTTAATAGTTTCGTAATGGGCAGCTGCAAACGTGATGCCGCGAAGCTGTGTGAACGCAGGCGTGGGTGGTAGGCTAACACGTTGTCCAGTGATACACGTGCCGTCCGGGAGGCTCATTCGGCGTTCCTCGAATGAGCCCGTCCTCACTGTCTTATCATTTCAAGTATTTGTATATATTGACCAACGCGCTCGTTTTCATTTATTGCCTACACGATAAGCGCGTTTCCTCTCGGTCATCCCGCGCCATTTCCTTCTTATCCGAAAGATAGGTTTAAAGTATCGAACTGCCAATTTTGGCGTTTGATACTTGAACGAACTATGAGAAGTATGCGCAATTTGATACTTTAAAAACGAGAACTATGAGAACTATGAGCAATTTGATACTCAAAAACGAGAACTCTGAGCATTATTCATCCACTCAACTTCAAGACAGAACAAGCGGCCACGTGGGGTGGTGCATATCCTATGCCACTAATCTTCGTCACACCCACGCGCTGGGGTTGAGAAATCAGAAAACGCGTGAGGAGCTCCGGTGATTGTTGGAGTACGGTTATTCTCGTCACCACAATGGTTGGACATGAACTACTACCCGAGTATCTGCCGAAGCGAGTGAATTGTGACGAGCCAAAGTCGAGTGCTCACGAAATGCTCGTGTGCAATGCATGAGCAGCGTTTGACTTTCGTAAAGCGGTGGTTTCGAAACCAACAATTATTTCATCAATCTTTTCGAAGGCCATGCGGAGAAAAGCAATCCCGTGTTATTCTCGCAATTTCTCCGCGACAAAGCAGCTTCTAAATCAGTGGTGGTCTGTGCGAATATACTTGGCCAAGGCTAGTACCAGAAAGCCTCTGCAAAGTCATGAACACTCCAATTCAATATCCTTTCGTTATCCCTTTATTCTGTCACCGACTGTGGTTACTAAGAATAGATTATGAGTATAACTCCCGGTTTTCGGATCATTTTTGTTAGATTTCACAGTTTCTCAAGTTTCAAAATAGATTTTTTCCCAAATCTTAAGTTTTAAAAGCAAAACAAATAAGATACGGGCACCATGACCGGTTGTTTTGAAGGAGGCTTGACGAGGCGGAAATTCAAACCTCTGCTGTAAGTAGCTGAAGATTTTCAAAGAAAACGGAGGAGGCATTTCGTCAGCATTACTGAACTTGTGATTTTAATGAAATTTACTTATAATACACCATGTTCCTTTGTTTCTTTCTTTTTTTTTGCTATGAACATAAAAATTTGAGTTAATTAGGGTATATGAAAATTAATAAAAATTTACCAACGATTGTTTTCCGAATACTCATTATCCCAGTTGTGTTAACTATTTATGAGTTATAGATTCGCCTTCCAAACTCTGGAATTGCTTCGTTTTCTATAACACTGGTGGTTGAAGTTGCCCGCGATCATTTAAATCACGGAACCTTTAATGTCTAAAAATTGTCAGACAACCCTTTGTCATCCAAAATGCTATATATCGAAAGAAGAATAAGAAAAAACAGTTTTAGTCTGCTTTTCCACATGTACATCGTGCTCCTTTTTGCCTACGATACCGTCGTTTGAAACCTTGTAACGTACGTGTTTTGTCTGCGTAACTTGGTACCGCAGCATACCTCATAATGCCATGCCAACATAGCCCAGTTCAAAACAGTATTACTGAGTATAGAGTTGGTCGCAATTTAATCATATTAACATGGCCTACATGGAAGACAAGCCATGCTCTCAGGTTTCAATATGGTCTGTAGTAAATCTCCGCAGAAAAACGGCCATTTTTTATTTATGTGTCGTTTATATTTTTAACGCACTTCTAACCCTCTGGCCAAAGCAGGGTGGCAGACATTTTAAAAGTATACGCACACTTAGGCATTAAAAATGTTATATATAAAATAATGCTCATTTTGACAATTTACTCCATTCATTAGAGTAAATTCCATCCATTGGCACATTTAACAACATACTTTTGAAGTCGGTATTAAAGCAGTTAGGCACAATACATTTGTTATGTTTTGTTCTATATGGCTCATTTACGTTTTTCATTTTGAATACATATATCTTAATATCAACAAAGAAATTCCACTTCCGCCATTAAAAAGAAAAAAAACATCATCCTTGTTTATAAAGGCAGGATGTTTTCATCGATCTTCTGTGGAGAAAGAGTTGGTGAACTGAGTGCGATCGAAAATAATACGCACAACTTTTCATTTTAAGCGTTATAATGTTTTTGATATTTTTGTTGCGTGAATGGTCGCCGTAAGGGGTTTGCATATTCCACAATTGTTAATACTTTTACTTACATGCTGTAGTTTGAGCTCTGGACAAGTAAAAGCCAACTTCCGTCAAAATGTATTTTCTTTTCTTTGTGCATATTACAGACAACTTTTTTTATGTGTGCATTCCAGTTCAAATTACTATAAAAAACCATATATTTGTACTCCTGTAGGGTATTTCTTGAAGAGTGTAATATCGCTGATTTCTTGCCTACTGCAGTGCCTGAGTTTGGAGACACCATGTAGTCTTGACACTCCTCCGGAGAAAGAACGTAGGATATTTTGTCTTTATGTTGCCTAAAAGCACTTCTAATATTGAACCACGAAAACTTCTTGTCCTAACTATATCGTTTCTTGTTTTCAGCAACGAAGTAAGAATGCACTGAAGGCGCTCGCGGATTGACATTGCCACTGTTAGTTTAAAGCGCTTGAAAAGAGTGAGGGGATTAATTAGAAGAAACTCCTGTGGCAATCAACACATTAGAAGGGGTTCTCAACACTCTAAAAAAAGGGGTGTAGACGTTACACCCCTTGTCACATATACGACACCCCAAAACTTCAGTTCGACTTACAGCGCGCCGACGTCGAACTGACTGCCCCAACTTTTGCGAGAGGGTTGATGACGGTGCGATATAACATATTAAACAGCTAAAGTACGTATCAAAGTCTACAGGAAAAAAACACACAGGTTTTTCAGTTGAGCCTAGAAAACCCCGATAACTTTTTTTGCAGTCAGTCACACTTACATTAACTATTTTAATGAGTTGTAAAACTCGACTATGAAGCCGCTCGTGAAATTTGGTAGCGTCGGTACGACGTCAGAGCGCTGTACATCCAACTGAAGTTTTGGGGTGTCGTATATGTGACAAGGGGTGTAACGTCTACACCCCTTTTTTAGAGTGAATTTGCTTTCCTGCTGAATACGAGACGACGAATGACGGCGACAAATATAAGGATTCAAGTGTGTAACAAGGTCATAAACTGATTAGACCTAAAAACACTAGGTACGCGTCTTTCGACTGGGGTGTTTACCGTGTCCAGAAAGGTGATCCCTGGATTTCCACTTACTCGCGTCACAAAAGTGTCATGCTGTTACCGGCCACAATCTTTGTGGCGTCAGAGCAGCAAGGTGAATGTGTTAGACGCGTTTTCTGCTGCATATCGCTCTCCAGCAATTCAGAGTGCACGGAAGCGTCGGCATGCCAGAAGTTTGGAGGCCGGACGACAGCGACACCCGCGGTTGTAGGTGCATTTCGCCAGAACGTATACTATCACACACCGACAGCATGACACTCCTGCATTTGTGACGTCATTTGTTGACACTTCAGAGTAACTGGGCCACGTACAACCCATGAAAGATGTAGGACCCTAAATGCTGCAGTCCAATACGTGTTCCAGGCAACGCGCAGTGAAACGTCAAGCTTATCAACCCTGTGCACAACATATGTTTGGTGCTAATTGTATTCTGCGCTTCTTGAGTCGTTTGGATCATTTTTAAAATTCTTACCTTGATTTGTTTGTCTCTTTTTTTGCGGGAAAGTGAACTCTATAGTATTGTTTAAATAACGAAATTCTTTTTAACAGCACCCCTCCCCTAAATCCAAGAATTTTCACACCTCCGTGCGGGCGTCCGTACAATTTCCACTAAATTTAGGAAAAATTGACGCCACGTGACCTATCCTCCAAATATGTTGCCTCGATAATTTTAAGTTGATGTCAAGTGATATGTACACGCCCCCTGACATCGCTTACACTTACTTAATTCCCCCTTTGCCTTTCTTCCGACCTTCCCTCATCCCCTTTCTAATACCTTTCTCACCCCTCACCTACCTCCCCTTTTCTGCTCTCACTCCCCTCATCTTCCCGTCGCTCTCTTAATTTTTTCCCCTCCCCTGCCACCTATCCCATTTCGCTCCCGACAACTATATCCCACTCCACCCTATTCTTCTCTCCCCTTGTTCGTTCTCCTTACTTTCTAGCCCTCTCTCCCTTCTCCCCTACACCACTCCTCCTCATTTCCTCGCCCTCCGCTTCCTCTTTCGGTGCCCTCTAACGGTGCGACTAATGTTATTGGATCCTAGGATAGTCGCGAATTTCGTTCATACATTCAGTAGTTTCTCCACGACTTCTTCATTTCTTCATTCTTGTTGACCATATTTAAATTCGCTAGTTACGGGTAGCTTTATAGAGACGTTTCATTAATACAGAGATTTTGTTATCCTCACACCGGCGAAACAAGCGCATATCTTCGCAACTCTGCCACATGCGGCGCCGTGGCTTGGCGGCATTGAAATCAAATGTTCATGTTTTTAAATACTGATGAACACCAATACCACTGAAAGAGGTGTTAGATGTACCCGTGGTTGATAGGTGGTTTCCATGCACATCGCCAAAGACGCTTACATTGTCAAGAAACGCTTTCAGTACGACGATGCCCTAATGAAAAATACACCAGGCAATCCTGGTGTGACATCAGAGAGTCCTGGTGTGACACCAGCATATCTGGTGTGCCCACCAGCAATGCTGGTGTATCGAGCACACCAGCCTGTTGTGCCCACCAGAAATGCTGGTGTACCCGCACATCAGCCTGATGGGTACACCAACAGAGTCTGGTGTCACACCACAAGGGCTCATGTGTTCACCCGGCAGCTTGGTGTGCACACCACGCAGTTTGATGTGACACCAGAGTTGTGTTTTTGTTGACTTTTCCCCCGTCCGCGAGCGTGCTTTCTATTAGTTTGTGTGCCGCCCCGTCCCCCGACGGGGTGCCTTGTTTCCTCCCGTCTTGGTGGTCGCCGGAGACCCCGCGGAGGGCTCCTTTGTGCTCAAGAAGTGTCCCCCTCGTCCCGAGAACTTTCCCGGGTGGCCTTGAGCAGCTTGGGGCGCTATACTCCGTTCCACCTTCAGTCCGAGCGCAGTGGAGGCCACGAGCCATACCAGCCGATTCAGAGCCAGAAGAAAATTGCGTGACCTGCCGGTTGGGCAGAGCGACGCAGGGAGCTCAAGGTCACATCACACCTCTCTCCTCGCTGGATTGGCTGGGATGGCTCCTAGCGTCCGTAGCGCTCGGACTGAAGGTGAAACGGAGTATAGCCGGCTCACCTCATCGAGGGTTTCTCTTTCCCTTTCCGCCGGTATTCTTTTTTTAGGTTTGAGAAAATAAAGAAGTCTTCTTTGTGAGTCGAAGCCGAAAAGATGTGTGTTGGTACGCTTTCCTGACTTCCGACGAGCTTGGTTTGGTAGCAAAACAACAGAGAAAGCTAGTAATTATTACAGTTTTTGGTGCCGAAAACCGGGAATTAACGGCCAGATCATGCCTCCTACGAGCGAGGAGGGCGCCGACCGCCTGAAGCGAAAGAGGATTACCCTGCGAGCCGCCACAACAAAGATCATCAACGAGAATGGCGTCCTGCTGGCCACGGATCCAACCGACATCGGTGAGCTCGAAGAAACATTTGATATTCTTCTACTTAAGGAAGCTTCCCTGAAAGAGCTGGACAAGGAAATCGAGCCATCTGTCGAATGTGATGCCATAGAAGAGGAGATTTCTGGCGCGGAGGAGTACGCGGAACGGATCAGCGTAACTAAGACACGAGTCAACCGCAAGCTGAAAGGCCAAGAATTGCAGAACGACGGGGCGTCCGGTTCTTCGACGCAGGGCAGTGGCTCCGGACAAACCCCAGTTGATCGCGGGCAACTCCCTACAACAGTTAAGCTTCCGAAGTTTTACTGTTGTGCTTTTTGCTTTTTTTAATAAAGTAATATGACAGCACCGTTGTTGTCAAACTTATCATTGTACCCTTTTTTGTGAGTAAAGCAACACCCAGTCAACAGGTGCTCTAGTATCACACTACAACAAAACCTGATGTCCCCCAGAACACGAGATTACTGGTGTCACATCACAACACCAGATTTCTGGTGTCACACCAACACACCAGATTTCTGGTGTCACACCAGAACACCAGGAAATGTCTCAAATCACATCTGTGAAAAGTCTGGTGTAACATCAAGTCACACCAGCCCTCGGCCTGGTGTATTTTTCACTAGGGTGCTTTATATCGACCTTGGTGCGACGGCTTAGAACGACCCTTTCGAAGCTTCGGAGATTTGAATATACCGAAAGGGCGTTTTTCATTGAGACCTATCAGCCAGTCACTTCGCGAGGTTTGGTCATCTCCATGTTAGTATATGTTTCTGTATGATTCAGGCGCGTAGCCGAAAGAAAGGTTGAAAGGAAAGGGGGGATCAGCCCCCCCCCCTTCCCTAGGGTTTAATTTGTTTTTCGTGGAGAAGAAGGGTGGGGTGGGGTAGAGTTCACCAGGACGGCTTAGAGGATGTGATGGGAAATGTTTTATTTTTGATTTCTTGCTTTTTTTTTACAAAGTTGTCTGTTCCAGCCATGTGCACGCCCACGATGGTACACATGTTTGAATATCCAAGCCTCCAGATATGGCATAGGTGTAATTTTCAGAAAAAATTGAGGCTGGGAGATCTGCGAAAGTAGGGAAAGAAATATGGGCGTCTGCCAAAACCATTCCTTAAGAAACATGATAACAGAGCCACCACGTGCAAGGCTGACCAGGCCATTCCGTGCCCATGTTCTGTGGCGCTCTCTGCATCGGCCAAACGGGTAGCTGCGTAAAAGCCCGGCTCTGGGAGCGTCACAAGCACGTAAAGGACGCGCACCCAAAAGTCGGCCACCGATAGACACGCAAAGCCGGGAATGTCGTGGCTGCGCTCCCAACTTTGCCGCCAAGGCGACGCGGCTCAATCTTCGTGACTGCGTCAGGAGGGAGATTATGGAAACCTTTCAAAGGGTGACGAGACCCCAAAGATAGAGGCTCATCGTCTCCTTTGTTCGGAAGCACCTCGGGGCCCCGGCAGCTTGACTGATGACCTTTTTTTTCCTTCACCCCACCCTCCCTCACTTCTAATGCTTTCTTCAGCGCGTCCCCCCCCTCCCTTTCACGCCCCTTTCCCCCTTTTTGCCAAGGTATTTTTTTTTTTTGCGTGGTCAGATCGCTGGCGTCGGGCAGTTCTCAGAAACGGAGTCCGGAACAGGCAGACGGGAAGCAGGATGACAAGCTTAAAGGGGTAGGGAAACGAAATTCCAGCGCTCATTTTTTAGCTTTAATGTGTTGCATGTTGCAGCATAATTTCAAAAATACCAGTCTTTTGTTGAAAGGCACTAGCAAACTAATTTGAAAGCTAATTAAACGACCTTTCAATGTGCCCCTGATGAATGCATGTGGAGCCTATTTGGGAGTTAATCTAGCAATGTTGGGGAACTTGCTACGTATTCATGACGTAACAAGCTCCATCGGAGCAGCGCCGCTCTTTGGCCTTTCAACATTTTCCTTCTTAGCATTCCTCCCGCGCATTGTACCAAACATTCCGAGAAGACGGAAAGGAGGGACTACTCTCTTTCTCGGACCCTCGTTTGTGCACCCGGATACAACCATCCTCCCCATAGAGGATTAGCCCGTCGCTCAAAACTCGGACAAAAGTTGCTTTTCCCACCCCGTTCAGCCCTAAGCTGACAGTGTTGTGGAAGCTACGTGCTCCTTGGGCCAGCCACACGCTTTTCACCCCACGGGTACTTCGAACGGCTCGGTTGTAATCCGTTGACGGTATTGACCTTTCCCGCTTACTCTCGCCCCCGACCGCCAAGTAGGTATATCCGGTATTGGCGACGAAAAAATACCAAAACGTTTCAACCCGTAAATAGTAAAAAATAGAGGGGACGCAAAACGAGAATGTGTGACAGTTACATTTATGTCCTAAATATCTTCTATTGGCGTGGCGACGGCAAAACAATATTTTCGCCTATACTGGAAGTGACGACAATTAAAATGGCGGTGCCCTTGCGAAGAAGGTCTATGCACGTTTGCAAGTCCGGCTTCAGGGCGCTGCCATCTTGCTCGCTGGGGTGCGCTTGGAATGCATCCTAATCCGATTACGAAGCCTTTTAAGGCGTCATAATCGGATTATGGCCGCGCCCAAACGCACCCCAGTGTGCAAGATAGCGGTGCGCTGAGACAGGACTTGCAAACGTGTATTGCCACCACCTCAACGCTGACAACGCCACCAACGGCAAAGCTCATAACCACGCCAGCACTGCTACGTCACAATTGCAAGAAATATTTTCTTTCTGTTTTTTTTTTTTTTTTTTGGCGCTTGATATTCTCATGACGCATCGCGCTCTCCGTTCGCTTCTCTTCGAGCGCTTGCTCGAGTGCACCGTTTCGAAGGAAAAATATAGCCAGTCGTTCAAAATACAAACGTGCGATTATCATTTACGGTTATTATCTGTCATGCTTGACTCATTTCCGAACGAAATTTGAATATTTATAGTTTTGTTTCCGTACTCCTTTAACGACGTGTTTATTTCGTATCTAAAATCGGCAGATTGCGCTCACATCCCGAACGGCCGGTGCCCCCGAGAGAAAGAGAGAGAAGTCCTGAAGTTGTGCCTCGCAGAAAGGCCACCGACGGCTGTCTGACTAGAGTCGGTGACAGGTCAAGAACGAAGTGGAAGCTCCTCCCACCCCTTCCCCCTTCAGCGGAGCGAACAGCAGAGAGAAGGCGACCTCCTCTCCACCGTTCGTTGCGCGGAAGTGGAAAGGGGTGGGAGGAGCTTCCACTTTGTTCTTGACCTGTCACCGACTTTAGTCATGCGCCGCTCGTCGAATCTCTCCCCAACGAAATTTTAGCATATAGGAAAATATCTCGACGAGTTTTTCACGCCCTCGCAGTCACTTGAAGATGAGGGTGAGGGACACTTCCAAAAAAGAGATCGTGAACAACTGTTTATCTAGATATTTTCTCCTTATTTCTGAGAAATTGCGTGTCGCGTTTAGTTCTTGTATTTTCGGGTATTTCCTTGTTGACATTTTATGTTTTCTCGCAAAGTAAGTATAATTTTTGGTTCTTAATTCTTTATTTGTCGCTCGCCATAGGCACGACTCTATACCAGAGCGTGAACCTATCACTTAGTCAACAGTCCAGAGTGTAACGACGTTACCTTTAATATATCTTCGTCACTGCAAATACGTTGGTCAGTGAGAAATAGCCTTCGCGAAGGCAAATCAGGAGACGAACTTAGAGGTCCCTTGTAAACTTTATTTTTCGCTCAGATACAAAACGTGAAATACAAAAATATTTACATCCCCAGCTCACCTGCGGCTTGCCCAATTGTACTTTGTGCCACATAGAAACGGCAATATCCTATTTTTTCTATCTTAGTTTTTATTTGTAGCTATAAAAAATAGATGCGCGCATTTTTATCAAATATAAGGACATAAATCGGCTGTATCACATATTAGAAAAAACAGAGAGTTAAGGTGCACTAATCCTAAGACAAATATTTTCTAAAAGTTCAGTACCGTACTTAAATAGTCGTGGCCATCACCCCCCCCCCCCCGAAAAAAAAATGAAATCTTGCCTACTGGTCAGGTCTGACTCCGAGGTAGTGAAGGCAATTGCGCTACATTCGCAAGAACGAGTGACTGTAAATCGGTTGAACACGACGCAAGCCCCGTTTCTTCAGCCCCATTAGGGGACATTGCTCCTTCGTTGCATTTGATCGATTTTCTAAGTCAGGCCATTCAAGGAATTTGTTCTGACTTCAGAAAACAACTGTTTCAATGTCTTGCTAATAAATGTAAACGATAGCTTCTTGAGTAGTGCATTTTATGCATTACATAATTTAAAGAGAAAGGTCACTGCCGATTCTTTAAGAGTGTATATCTCCTCTATGTTTTGGTGCGTTTTTAAATGTTGTGCCTTGCAAATCTAGCAGCATTTAAAACAAAAAAAACTCTGTACAAAATTTAGCTAAAGAGAGAAAGGTCAGCGCATTTGTATAACTTAAAAGAAACCTATGTCCTTAGTAGGGTATACAGAGGCGTTTCAGGCATACCGACCCATTCGTTCCCCCCAAAGCGTCCATTATGTCAGGTGTCATTAAAAACGATACAAAAATGCATCTCTTGGTGAAGTCAGTACCCCGCATATTTTGTCGATAGAGCGAAGTTATTATATGAACCCTGTGTGTGTTACTGAGATATGACCATGTCAAAACAAAAGATTGAAAAAGGCACACTTACCTAAAGCGATATTGTTAGGACGTCAGTAACGTGGGAAAGTTACCATAACTTAAATAACAAATTAATTCTGGTTTCGACTGTAAGCTTGCTGCTCTTGTTTACTCATTTGAGGCGGAAATATTTGAACTCACTGAGATATTTCGCTTATTTCGCGGTATTATACTTCAGCGGTTTTAAGTTTGCAAGCGTAGTGCGGAATTTTCTCCAAGCAACCTACATAATTTAAATTGAATAAAAGTAGAAAGAAGAAGAATATATGTTTTGTTTAATGTTTAGTATCGATATCTTTAGAGAAGGTTTTTTTTGTGACTCTGCCTACGTATTTCAGGATCAGCTTACAAACGTTATGAAAGCGAAGAGTTAAGCCAGATGCTCTACTGTTGCAATGAATAAATACGGACCGAATAGACGGCGGCTTAAAATGTACTGCAAACTTCTACGCACCTCTTTGTTTAAACAGAGTTTTTACCAAATGTGATATCGAGTTCTGGCCATTGGTAGAACAAATTGGACATCTTAACGGTTTTTAATGTTTACGTGTTTATGGTGGCTCCGCAAAAATATGTACAAAAATGTACGAATGCGATTGCAGGAATAATCCGTCCAACGATGCCCCTAGTTATAAATTACAGCTAATGAGAAAGAACAATGTCGTGCCTGCTTTATATTACGCATTTTGTTTAAGGAACTACTGCATGGTCTCGGTGGCCCTCCTCCTCCTGCTTCTTATCTGCTCAATGTTGGTCGCACTTCTCTTCCTGTTTGACGGTAAGAAAAATAAATATGTGTCAACATACAGGACGTCCCTGCAAAATATTTACAGCGTTTCTTTAATCGCAGAGATGAAATGCGCATAGCTGAAGGCTTAGTTTCCGCCCAAATGTAGCTATAGCAGTTCGAATAATCTATGCAAAGTTTGAGAACAATAATATTTAATGCATTCAAAAATGATATGTGATTTTTTAAACGTTGTAAGCGAAGACGAGGCAGCTTCTCGCGAGGTTGCTTCATTCAGCGCCATATACTCGTGGTCTTTGTCAGCCACCATTTTACCATATAAAAATTTCGAAAATCGATTGTACCTTTTGAGTGAGATAACGGTTTTTTCTGGAATTTGATATCCCGTCCGCCCCATTAACGCAGCGTTGGTGCAGAAAGTGACGGTAAGATGTTGCGTAGTAATTTTCGGCGGCGGAGAAACTAGTGTACATTACTTGCGGAACAGGCTGTACACAGCCGGAAATGTGCAATTACCATATCAAATTCTTATGAGGTAAATTCCTTCAGGCCCATTCCCCTCCTTCGTTTGTTCTCCGCTGGGTTGCGTCACCTCCTAGAGAGTGGATTCGTGCATGTTACTCGAGAAATGTAATCGATTACAGTTACGAGTACTCTCGATTAAAAAGTATTAATTTATATTACTCGACGACACAAAAGCCGAGAAACTGGCCATTACAGAGAAATGACCGCTGCTTTTACGATTAGTTCAGATTTTCAAGACGACAGTTTTTCTATGATATTGAAAACGATGGGCCCTCGAACTGTTCAATATTGAATTAGAATCATCCAAGATAAGATATTTATCATCTTAATGTGCCAATATTGGTAACCTTACTTCTGACGGAGACTTGGCTCTGGGATTACTTTGCTTCAGAACTTGTGCAAAGGGAGCCATTAGAAAGGCGAAGTAAAATACATAGTAAAACCCACAAGTAATTTTTGTACATCCAGAAGTAATAAGATGACTGTTTTCCTTGCTTAGTAATACACGCGATAAATTATTAAAATATTACTCCAAAAAGTAAATAATTAGAAGCAATTTTACTACTTGTAATGAGTGCCGTTTAAGTCTCCTTGGGAGTTGCGTAGAGGGCACCGGTTTGAGAGTGTTTTGAACAACTCGATAGGGACCACGTGGTTTATGGGCCACGTTGGCAATACAAGGTGCGAGGAGATGCCAAAATCCTTGATCATCTCCAATCGTGCTCTCCACTCCAAGCTAATTTCTGTTCAACACTTGACAATACAAAGCATGCGAACTCAAACCCCGTGGTTTTAGGTGCTCTCGACCTTGAATCTTGGTTATAGAGATTTGCGTATGGAGAGATTAGATTTATGTGGAAAAGCAACTCAAATCATAGAGTACGTTTGCAAGTTAGTGGCGGACGCGTCCTGCACTCAGGAGGAGAACCCGAGCAGGCACTAAGATGTCACGGGGTGGGAAGAACATGGGGCTGAGAGGCGATTTTCGATCGACTCTCAGCGATCGAATATCGAGCAGTTGAAAACACGCAGGATGCTAGACACACTAGTGATGCGAAGAATAGTACGTCATATCTTCACTTTCTACGTATCCAGTGAATCTACCATTCTTGGGGATTACTTGCAGAGCAAAGCATACAGGTCTAAAAAGGAAGACGGAGAGCGACAAGAGATAAAGATATGCTTAGGTCGAAGAATGAATTCTGCAGTGTGACACTGACCATAGGAAGTGTTGTGCGATTCCACCGCGCTTTGTAACATCTCAAGTATTGCATTAAATCTAAAACTATTTGAACGTTGTCATTTAAAAAAGCCCCATCAGCAAACGACAATGATTGAGTTTTTTACTTGTTCTGCTGCAAAATCAACGCACATAAAGTTTTAGG
This sequence comes from Ixodes ricinus, assembly GCA_037355805.1. Lineage (NCBI taxonomy): Eukaryota > Metazoa > Arthropoda > Arachnida > Ixodida > Ixodidae > Ixodes > Ixodes ricinus. Next base: position 41,544 of record JAZHYW010001549.1, on the reverse strand, counting down.
TCCTATATTTACTGAAATTTTTGAAGGTTTCCACTATCTAGGTTCTCCTTCAATAAACTTACCTAGACACAATCAATACAGTTTATATCAAGTTGTTAGTTGTTTAATTTATTGTACTGACCTTTAGAAGATATATCTCTAATAAAACAAAGTCGTTTTTTTTTGCTAAAAACATTGATATTTAAACCTCTTCTAAAACTTGAATTACACACAGCAGAATGACCGTGTTGAGTTTTGAGCTTCGCTTCTACAACCAACGAAGATTTACTTCATCAAAAGTGTTTTGAATATGTTCCGTGGATTTTATTATAATTGTACTATTAGTCGTTGCCATTCACCACCAAGTTTCGAAACAACCTTGTGAAAGCTTGTTTTTGTTAATATACAGGGCCTAAAATCATTCTAAGTTATTTCGCGTTACCTCTATGAGGCAATCTATGTACGTGTATTTTCTAGCTACGCAGGGTTGAATTTAAAAAAAAAAACGGTAAAACTTTACTAATCTGGTCTATACATAAATGGTATATGGGAAAGGGGACATAATATAGCTGATAGTCGTCAGAATAAGTCCAACAATTAACTGATATTTGTTCACTAGCTCTTTCTTTATTGAACGTATACTTTATGGTTCCAACTAGTAACTTGCCGAGCAATATACAAACGCTGCGGTCAATGAATTTAGAAATGCATTTAGTGCGGGATAAACGTGGAGGTTTGTTAAAGTTGCCACTCGAGCAACAGGCGCAAGACTTCTAAAAGAAAATGGTGCGTTACATTGCCAATGTCCCGTATATTTCTAGTTCAGAATGTTTATTTTCTTGTATGAAGTGCTTCTTAATTACGTTCGTTTTTCGGCTGCAGCATTTATGAATACCTTAAATTCGACTTCCCAACTAAATATGTACAAACGTATCATCAATGCAGGTCTCCCGGAAAAATGTCTTTGTTCCTGGACATCACACGAATTATTTTCTATTTACAATCCCTCCGCTACATCACCAAAGTTCTACATAAATACTTTTTTTGTTCAGAGAGTTGTATTTCTTATTTTAAGAGCAAAGTGATACGCACATTTCATTTTATCTGTTGAATACATGTTTTCGTTTGAAGTTTGTTAGGTTTTTGTATTGATGTTTTTTTTAATATATTTAACTACTGAAAAATTATGTTATTACTTATTGTGTGACACAATGTTCTCTTCTTCTTCTTCTTGTTTTCGTTTTCGGGTGCTGCTCTCCATGTCAGTTTCCCAGACCTTGCCGCAGCTGCATTCAGCAGCGTTTTGTCTGGGAAACCGTTCCAGTGTAGGTCTAAAAAGAAAAAAAAATGATTTGAATTTTAATATGAAGAACACGATGATAACAGACGGAAAACACGCGAGTGACCATATTTCCGTCAGGATGTATCTAAGCGTGCAAAAGTGACTATAGACAGCATAATAAAAGTGGAGACGCGGAAACTAGAATGACGTACCAAACACCGTCTCAGACACAGCGAAAAGTTTTATTCATATCAATATAGTAATTTTGGTTCAAGTTACGAGATTCTTGCCGATGCCACTTTCAGCGTTCGTGCGTATAGTGCATGACGTGTTCGCCTTTCGGAGTGTCCTACTGGCGCCTGCTGGGTTCTGGAGATCACAAGCTCGGCTTTGCATTAGTAAATATTAGGACACCGGACAAACTTGTTTTCCCGAGACCACTGAATTATCAAGCGGAATAACAAATTACACGCTTGCGCCAGTAGCCTACCAGAATTGTATACTATACTTTATCTCAGAAGTTTATCTGTGCATCAAAGGCAAGGGCATAGGCGCGGGCACATGGCTTCCAGACTTGCTTTACTTTTGCGAGTGCTCGCTAAAGGAAAACCAACCAAAGCAACGCTGCTCGAGCCTGTGCTTTTGCCTCTGCTGCACGCAACTCATGACATGGAGTGATAGGTATGAAATAAAATAGTGCATTTAAGGGTAAATTATTTTTGATAGAATAGTGAGTTGTTGTGAATTTCTGTTTTTAAATGTTTTTCCAAGCAACTTTTTATAACCTGTTTTTGTAAACAATTTGGAAACTGATATTTTGGTTTGGAAAATTCGATACTGTTTTGTTAACAAATATATATATATATATTCCTAAAAAGGGACAACGAATTTGTTTCATTCACCAGCTAGATATATTCGGCTTTGTATTCGGGTTGGAATAAGTCAAATACAAGACACCTTAGGCTGTTGTATAGTGCTGTTGCCTACGCCTGCTCCTCCTTTGTTCAAGGCACAAAGAACGACGAAAACACGCATCCGAATGAACCACTGGGTGGGTCTTCGAAGTCGTCGAACGCATTACCGAACTCAACTTCCAAAACAACAGTGGCTGCAGTGACGACAGTGAAAACCGTTGGAAGTACTATGCTAATTACGAGGACCACTGCGACAAAAATTACGACGCCAAATACAACGGCCAGCATTGGGGTAACTCAGGGTGAGTACTTGCATAAAAAAGTACGCTTTTTAGCCGCAGTAATTACCCATGAAACGTGCGATGCGTACCGCGCGAAGCATTCGAATATGCCAGTGCGGCAAATGAGAGCCGATCTTGCATACGGTTCTAGATACATTAAAAGCAAATATACAGTTTAGAAGGCAAGGCCTGCATAACACCCCGTCCCCCTCCCCGAAAAAAATAAAAAATATATTTTAATATATTTAACCTTGTGTCTGCAGCTTACGTTAAATTCGCTGTCCGCCCGTCTTTCAGCGACTCACAACGAGTGGAACGCTAGGGCACACAGGCGTATCACACACGCGTTCCCCGCTTTGCTGCGTACTCTTGTCGAGCTTCGGTGTGTTAAACGTTTTGGGTGTGTTGCGAATCAACCAACGCTGACGTCATGCTTAAGCCTTGTCTTCTAGATGGTATTGGTCAAAACTCTTGAGTTCCTAAGAGCGAAGGTGAAATTGAACACTTCGCATATTCACTCGCACGCTTTGTGCATTGTGCGTGCAACGCGTCTCCGATTGGTGCATTTACTGCACCCAAAAAATGGTCCTTCAAGCTCCCTTTTATGACTTCATAAAAGTGCTGTGTCTCAGGGCGAGGTTCTGGTGGTGTCAGAGCAAAATTATGTGTCAGATACCAGTTCTCTTGACGGTCGCTTTCTAGCTCTTACAGTCCACGAAAGATTCAGACAGCAGGATTTGGGACTCCATGACAAAGCAACACTCGTGTTCGATTTCAAATTTTCGCCATAACTTCTAGCACCGACCATCAATACCATGACATCAAACAGCATGACACACCCGATTTTGAGACGTCATCTGCATTCACTTCCGGACAACATCTATTGCGCTGGCGAGATAAGACGTTGAAAACACCAGTTGAAAAAGCGTTGCAACCACAGTACCCTAATCAACGTGCAAATTAGAAAGTGACCATACAGGTTTGCATACACTTATTTTAGTGACTTTACCGATTCGTCGTATAAACTATGATAAACAATAAATTAATATTAAAACTAGCGGCACAAAGTTGTTTTAGTTATATTTTAATACGCGTTAGAGAAGCAAAACACGGTGAACAATATTCTGAGCAGGTATCTCGCATGCTAAAGCAACGAACACTTTCAAAGCACTTAGGATGCCGTGGGTGCTCCTAAGAATAACTACTGTTCCTCATAAACGCTGTAGAAAACGTGAAAATGTTTTAACGCTACATGATCTCCCGGGACAAAGTTGCTATTTTAGATTTGCCTACACCTTATGAACCAGTTACGATGTCTGCATTTCATGAATGAGAGCAGCCTATCTTAGAACACAATTTTTGCGTCTTTTAGAAATTTCAATTTGTAATGCTGTGCCAAAGCCGAAATTTACCGGTGGAAAAAAATACTTAGAACAAGCAAATCACACGTCACGAGACCTCTTTTGCAAGTTTGGTGTAGGTGGGAAGTTCTCAACAAATATTGTCTCAGGGTAAACTCTTGAACGGGTCAAGCTTTTTCATTGGCCTATTAAGCGCGCCCAGAACAAAGCTGCGAAGCATCGTCCAATCAGCAGCTGATAAAGCGTAAGCTCTCACATTCAACAAAATCGAACACCAGGGGCGGTTTCCTGATCCCTGCAGGTATCTCATCTACCAGGTATAATAGCTAGCAGGAGGGATTTTCATTTCTCCTGATAGTTTCCGCGAGGAGTTCGTTGCGTTCCCGACGATTCATTACAGCAACTCTAAGCGTTACCTGTTGCTTTCTTTAAATTGCAATGTCAACCCCAAGGTCAATCATATTAACCGCATCAAACGCTTCGAAGGCGCGCGGCGTAACATCTAACAAAAATCACCGCTAATTAAAATTATTTTTCGCGCTTTAATGAGCTTGGTAAATGTTTTGTCGTACTCTCCCAATTGCAGCTTTCTCTCGCTCAGTGTTGCAAGAGTTACCGGAAAAAGTAACAAAATAGGTTCCTCGTTGCTTGAAAAGAAAAAAGTGGCGCGTTACTGATCTACGTTACCTCAAAACAATAGAAATGAGTTTTCGTTAACGTAACAAATAGAAAGTAATGCACGTTCATTTTGTGTTACTTTATTAATTATGAATTAACCCGTTTTACATTTTTTACTGTAGGCCTACAGGTATTCTTATGACGAAAATAATCCTTGGAGAAGGGATTATTTGTGTTTGGAGATTTGTGTTTGTCCTTTGTCCCTCTGTTCCCCTTCTCCAAGGATTATTTTCGTCATTCTTGTCCAGCTCGCTTGTACCTTCGCATATAATTGCATTGTAATCAGGTATTCTTATGCGCAATATTTGAAGAAACACGATGTTCATAATTACAGTATCTTATTTAATGTTTCATCTAAATACTCGCATAAAAAACGCAAAACAAAACACAAAACAACCTAAAACATTCACATGACTTGTGAACAAAATAAAAAATTGAGGTGTATTTTTTAAGCATTGAGAAGAAGCCACGAGTAAAGTTACTACGTCACACGTTACTTGAAATAAGTAACTTAAGTATGTTACCCGGTAGTGTTTTGAAGAAGTGATGTGTAAGTTACTACGTTACAGAAAGAAGTGACGCTTTACCGGTAACGCCATTACTTGTAATTAGTTACATCCAACACTGCCCTCGCTCTCTTTTTGGTGGAGTATTTGGCGACTGTATCTTTGAAAATGCTAAGAGCTGTCACAAGTTCTATATCTGTAATGGCTATTACTGCCATTCGTATAATACATTCTTACGACGAGTGCAAATGCACTGCTGACTTCGAAAAACTAAAATCAGAGTCCGGAAGTGTCAATGAAGAAACATCGTCCGTGTTCTAGATTTTTGTTTTCTTTATCCTCGCAATATGGCGTGACACCCGAACTTTATTGTAACGGCGGCTCGTTTTAGCTGAGGTCAGAATATAAATTCCAAAGATTTGCAACATTGAGGTTTTTTCTCATAATCCTTGACAACTGAGTGGTCGGAACAGATCAGGAGGTATGAGACTGGCGCCGGCAGATGTTCGGGGAGTGCATCCAAGCACGGCTAACTCTGCTAAAAACATATAGGAATTAAAAAGTGACGCGTCATTTTGCACGCACAATTGTTTCTCTCGAACAACTTTCGCAATTGGCCGAGAGTTAGGAGCGATAAAAGGAAAAGATAGAAAGATATTCATCACTTCCTCCTGCTGCGCATCAAAGCTACCACCTGGCGAACCGGTTATGCATCGTCAACGAATTTTCCTCCAAAGAATCAGCGTAGTCATCTCCAGTTAGGTTGCGACACCACAAGGATAGACCGCTCGCACTGCTATCAATTTCAGGATAGATGCCTACAATGTATAAAAAGTTTTCTCAATGACAATGTGTGTTTAAATGAGGTTTCCTACACCGGTTGCCTTAAAATTGCCCTGTCTATAATCCTTAAGTCAACTAAAAGCGTGTATATCAGGTGATTTTAAGCCCCTGTTGATGTCAAGTGATGTAGCACAAAACCCAGGCTCCAAAACGGTCAGTGAACTGGGATCAGAAATGCAAAACTTCTTTACTAAGTTAGAGGTGGACCAGGTTAAGATTCTTAAAGCTATAAGGCGGTTCAAGAAAACCAACAAGCTGCCGGAATAGCAAGTATTAAAAGGCAACATTGAAGGTCTACAAGCTGTCACTCACGCTACCACCACAGAAATTGACCAGCAGCAACGCGCTCCGGATGACTGAAAATCTCTCGCTACCTCATAATTTCATGTTCTTTGCAATTCATAATTCTAAACGATATATATAGGCCTAGACCAAGACGAAAGTGATCGCTCTAGCACCAGATTCTCCTGGGAATCACTTGAAGTTGAAAGGACTGACCATCACTTTAAAATCGCGTTATCACAAAAGGTACAAGTCGTCCGGCTTGGGCAAATGACACTCTTTATTTAAGGAGTATCGCTCTGGCGTGGAGTTTAATTTAAAGAGAAAAATGCCAACTGCATGACTCCATTCAGTCTGACCTTAAGCGCTGTCCCGACCGCCTCTGGGAATATGTTAGGTATAGTAGGCCATCCAGTAGTGCTGATGATATAACTCTCAAGACTCAGACGGGTCATGTCTCTGACTCATTCAGTGTGTGCAATCTCTTTGCAAAAGACTTCTCATCAATAGGAAACCTCAATGTCCCTAAGTCCAACAATGCACCCCTGTGTTCTGGATATCCCCTTCTGATGTCAATTCCTGTATTGACTACTGATGACCTGGTCTCAGCCATAAAAGAACTTGCCCCAAAAAAGTCATGTGGGAAAGATGGGATCCCGGCCTTTATTGATAGAGGGTGCTCTGATATCTTGGCTCCTGTACGGCATCGCATTTTTAGCATGTCCTTAATGATAAGTACATTTCCGCCAGCCTGAAAAACTGCTTTGGTTGTGCCCGTGCACAAATCTGGAAATTCCACGTCTATCGATAACTACAGACCGATTGCCTTGCTTTTTGTTCTTCGAAGGTTTTTGAAAAAGTCATCTTTAAGCGTGTGAGTTTTTATTTGAAGCAGACGCTCAGTCCAAATCAGCACGGTTTTTGTCGTGGACGATCTGTTGAAACAAATCTTTTGACCTTTTTGGAGTTCGCGAAACATATAGTTGGGTCCCGTGGTCAAGTTGATGTTATTTCTTTCGACTGTTCGAAGGCGTTTGACCTCGTAGATCAAAAATTACTGCTGTCGAACCTGTTACATATGGGTCTTTCTTCGGGTTTCTGTGACTGGTTTGCTAATTATCTTGGTGAACGCTCAAACATGGTTTCAAACTTAGGTGCAAATTATTCCCTTATCTGTTGAACTCTGATGTACCACAAGGGTCGAACCTTGGATTTTTGCTTTTTAATATTTTTGTAAACGATCTGGTAACTAGTGTGACTGACGCAATGATGCTTCAGTATGCTAATGACGTAAACATTTATCGTAGTATCCGCACGCCTGTGGACTGTGGACCGTGAATTGTTACAAAAAGATTTTGATGCAATTCATTTGTGGCCCTGTGCAAACTCGCTGGTTTTAAACCCCACCAAATCTAATGTCGTTTCTTTTTCCCCTAGGGCAAATGTTGTTGTACATCCTTGCACATTAGATGGCTCTGAAAATGCAAGGTCTTCTGTTGTGCTGTTGCGTGTGACCTTGGCATTTTGGTTGATTCACGTGACGAATATTGCCGAGTGCTTTTGAAGCGGCCCAGTAGTTCTTAAGTTATTTCTCTCCAAATATGACCTCAGACATCAGAATCAGGCAAAAAGGGGGAGTTTCTCAGACATTTGGGGATACGCGCCGTCAATTGTACCCTCAATGGCGACACTCAGCAGCCTATAATTAATTATTATGAATCTCCCTAGGTCTGCGACGCATATGCCGGAGTGCTGTTGAAGCGGCCCAGTATTTCTTAAGTTATCACTCTCCAAATGTGGCCTCAGACGTCAAAATCAGTCAAAAAGGGGGCGTTTTCCACAATTTCGATCGTACGCGCCATCAATTGTACCATCAATGGCGACACTCAGCAGCCTATAATTTATTATTATGAGTGTCCTCTAGCTCTACGACGCATTTGCCTGAGTGCTTTTGATGCGGTCGAGTATTTCTTAAGTTTTTGCCCTCCAAACGTCACCTCAGACGTAAAAAATCCGACGAAAGGGGGGCGTTTCTCAGAAATTTGGGCATACGCGTTGTCAATTGTACCATTAATGGCGACACTTAGTAGGCTACAATTCTTTATTATGAATCTACTCTAGTTCTACGACGCATATGCCAGAGTGCTTTGAAGTGGCCCAGTATTTTTTTTAAGTTATCGCTCTCCGAATGTGGCCTCAGACGTCAAAATCAGCCAAAAAGAGAGCGTGTTTCAGAAATTTGGGCCGTTATCGCAGCCATCGGGGAAGGGAGACCACAGGACTCCCCACAAGGTGGAGTTCTAGTCACCGGTGTGGCCACGTGCAATATGACGTCTAAACGCGGCACTGGTCATTAGTAGGATCCCAAAGCGCGAAATAAAACTGCAAGGAACTGGAAAAAGAAGGCTCTGCTTAGTATTGTGGATTTTTGAAGATATAAATATTTAAAGTTTCGTTCAGATTTCAGAACAAAACAACAGTTTGACAGCCCCCAGCACTGTTTATTCCAACGTGTGTTTTATATAGGTAACACCAGGTGGGTTAGAAGTAGTAGCACCGGACATGTTCAAGTACGCACGCTGGCATGAGTTCCCTCCCCGTAAACACTCCTTGTAAGGCCCGCCGCTTCCTCTTCAAGTTCCCACTGCGGGGTCTCGCCAAACGGCCAGATTTGCTATAGGGAGCCTAATACATTCTGTAGTACCGTATTTTCCGGGCTATAGTCCGCGGACTATACATGTTTAAAAGTTGAAAATTCACCCGATGCAGACAACCTACATGTGCGGACTACACAATGATTTGTTTGTTTTTCTAGATCCTTCACAGTGACAATCGTGAAGGATTTTATGAGTAACGGACTATACTAATCTTGATTTACGTATGATAAAGCTTCATGGTGAGCTAATACAATAGGCATTTGCCAAGGTTTGCTGTGTATGATACTTTTTACGTTCAGACTAGGTGCCAAGTGCGGGCTATGCACTGGGTGCCGATTTTGTACCGGATGAGGAACTATCTAAGCAAATACTTTTATTTTTGACGCAAAATATTTCCCTGCAGACGATGCGGCGGGTGCGGACTATAGTCCGGGAGATACCGTAGTTCCTTCGAGCTCCAGGGCTCTTGGACGATCGCTCTTGGCCTATGCCCATTCTCACATGGCCTTGGGTCACTGTACATGGACGGCTGAAGCAATCAAATGCTCGGAGTAGCCAAGCAGCCTATAAATATGCTTATCGGTGTATCGGGATATACCGGCACGAGGTGCATGTACATACTACATAAACTAGGAGAAGAAGATAAAGTTTATTCGTTCCACTGCTCGTCATGATGGTTTTGTGTCCTCGTCGCTGCGAAACATGCAAATGTTTTGCGTATCGTCAGCCCAGCGAGCCTCTTATGATGCGACCGACACACAGCCAGCCATGGGAACGTGTGGGTGTAGATCTCTGCCAGTATGCCGGAAAATCCTACTTTGTGGTTTACGACCCATACTCCAACTTCCCAGAAGTTGAACATCTACCAGACACGACGGCAAGCACCGTGGTCAGCAAGGTTTCAGTTATATTCGCAAGACACGGAATACCTATGGAAGTCAAATCAGACAACGGGCCACAATTTGTGTCCTGAGAATTTAGAGTGTTCACTTCCAAGTATGAGTTTAAGCACGTGACCTCAAGTCCAGGATTTCCACAGCCGAACGGCCTGGCCGAAAAGGGAGTGCAAGTCGTGAAGCGACTTATGAAGAAAACAAACCATGCAAACGAAGACTTTTATTTAGGTTTGCTAAATTACAGGTCCTCGCCATTGGAAGGAGGAAAGTCGCCTAGTGAGCTCTTGATGGGTCGCCGGATTCGTTCAAGAATACCCGATTTCACAACTTGACTCCACGAATGCGTCGTAAAACACAAACAAAAGGAAGACAGGGGACAACGGCTGCCAGGCCTGCAACCTGGAGATGTTGTCCGCGTGCGACACGACGACGGTTGGACCGCTAAAGCTCAGGTCGAGAACTCTGTCGCGCCGAGATTGTACAAGATCATCACTCAAGACGGGCGCGAGTTCAGAAGGAATTGGCAGAATCTGCTCACAACCTCCGAGACCTTCGGTGCTCCTGACAATCTAGAGGGTCAAGCAGCTAGTAGCCAGAGCACTGAAGTACCCACTTCACCTGCAGCAACGCACCAGAGGGCAGAGAATACTGCAGCAGCAGCACCCGCAAACTTGTGTGCGACTGAACGTCACGCGACGCCGTGACAGCAACGGCGCACCGGCATTCCTGTTCGCACCTCAGCACGGTTGAGGCAACCGCCCCGTCATCTGAGATATGCCAGAAACTTTAAGCAGAATCCCTGAGTTCGCAAGTCGGACATTCCCGCTCTCTCGGTAAAGAAAGGGGGATGTATCGGGATATACCGGCACGAGGTGCATTTACAGGATCTCGTGCCGGTATATCCCGATACATAGACTGGGAGAAGAAGATAAAGTTTACTCGTTCCACTGCTCGTCATAATGCTCTTGTGTCCTTGTCGCTGATACAATCGGAAAACGAAACAAAAATTCAGAGGCAAGACCGAAAGGCTAGGCTCAGAAACGCTGCGGAAGCAAGAGTTCGGTTTCGTGCGCTTCTCTTGTATGTCTGGAAGAAAGGGGTCGCTGTGCCCCCCGCCGCAATTCGCCCATTATGCGTTTAGCTTTGCTTATCCGGCCCCGAGATGCAGCTAGAAAAGGATTCCCCGCGCCGTCAAGGTAAGAGTGGGAGAGCAGGAAATGGGAAGTGTTGTCGAGGGTATTTTTTTCCCTGGTTAAAAAATATTCTGCTAGTCTAAAGTTCTTGTATATGGCTGCCTATGGTAGTAGAGTTGCGCATTAGGCCTCGGCGGGTGGCCGTAGCGCCGGCTTTTCTGCACAGTTCTGGATGCTTTGCACGTCACATGACTAAATTCGACGAATGGCGGCGCAGCTCGCGCCACCGCGCATGGAAAACAGAAAAGGAGGAGAAGGAGGCCAAAGCAGGGGAACATACCCTGGGGTGCGTGCAACCTCGGCGGAGCTTCCGTAGTGGTGGCTTTCCTGCACGAGACTGGATGCTTTGCTCCTCACGTGGTCGATCTCGGCGACTAGCGGCGTGGCGGCGAGGGGAAATACAAATCCGCTACTCTGCTCTTTCTTCGGGGGGGGGGGGGGGCATATCGAGGATCTCTATTCTGGTCTAAAGGTCGGTCTTTGAGCGCCACATGGTGGCAAGTTTTGAAACTAGCACGAAAGTCTCGGAATCTTGGCCTGGTCGTCGCTAGAGCACCTTTCAGCGTCTTATAACGAGTACGACCTATAGGACTTGGTGACGTCAAGACCGACGCGTCTGCGGGTTTGGGGCAACTCTCGTAGAACCTGTCTGTGCCGCTTGTGGCGCGTCGGGATACACCAACGATGACGTCATACGCAGGCCTTGACTTATAACTGGTTTACGTCCATGCGCGCGACTGAACCGAACCGAAATTTTTCAGTCGTGAGAGCCTACGCAAGCACGGAGTACCGGTAAACTGAGCTCGCATGATGTATCGAATGGGGAGTTAACATCGAATAACCAATTAGCTTATGCATGCACAGACCGGCCGTACGTTGACATGCTGAAAACAACGAAAGGTAAGTGTCGATTACGTTTAGTGGACTACAAAGCGCAATATGTATATATATATATATATATATATATAGGCGAATCACAATTTTTCTCTCTGGTAATCTCTGGTAATCTGCGCCAATAAAAAAGAGCTGAAAACGCAAAAAATAAAATAAAATCATCCCAACTTTTGTTTAGAAGCGCGAAAAAACTTTTTTTTTGAGGCGGCTGCATTGCGAAGTTAGGGTGTAGACCTTTTTTTTTCAACGCGAATCTTGTCAGATTTGTGTGAAAGGCTGGCCCTGAGAATAATGCACACATCACCTGTCAGAAACTGGTCTCTTCGAACCTCCGAACGCTTCGTATACGTCGGCTTCGCTCAAATGGATTCCTCGGAACTGCTTACCATTATGTTTGAGCTTTTTACTTGCGCATGGACACACTGGAGCACACCTATTATGATGTTTTAGCCTGGTATGTCCTTACACCTAAGCAAACCGGAAGAAAAGCCTGTGACTTCAAATGCTCCAACACAAAAAAGATCATGCACAATTACGTTCAAACACCGAAAAGTACAGACTTAAGCTATGCACATCATCAATCGGTACTGAAATATCCGGTTCATGAAAACGTAGATATTATAAGCGCTATTTCAAAAGTATGCCTGAACACAAACCAAGTTGGAATTTCAATTTCCTCGCCGCCCTTGTTTTGTTTGGATTGTAGCGAATGTCCTTACTTTGCATCCGCGTTGCTTGCAACTGGGTTTCGGAGACAATTGTCGCCTGTCAGTAGAGTTACGTGTTTTAAGAGAAATCCAAAACACTTCGAAAAACACACGTGAAGGTTTGGTCAATTCAGATTTATCTGATAAACTCCAAATGTATGTGTGCCACCCCCCCCCCCGCAAAAAAAGGGACAGTTTTTAATCAATTTTATTAGCCCATTGTTTATATTCCTGGAAAAATGCCACCAAAATTATCTTACAAATCTCGGACCCTTGTCAAAAGAGGTCTTGCCGCTTCTTTTGATTCAGGGCAACAGGACATTGCATATTCGGGTCACGACAAACGCCAATCCTTTGGTTTCAAGTTAGGGCTATGCGATTTGTGATTTAGAAAAAGGGGAGGGAATTTTTTGTAACAGTGAAAGCTATGGACCATAGGAATTGTGTAGAACAGAAACGATTGGCAGTTTAAACTCTATATTACATCCTTAACCACTCCACTCGCGCGGCCGCGTTCTAGATTGATGTAATAGGATGGGATGACTACGAGCTTCCTAGCGACTACCTCCGGGAGTTTATTGATTTTAAGGTATCGACGTTTATAGAAGCAACACTTGTGTGTGACTTCTGTCGTGGGACAAATTAGTATTGCCAATGGCAATGACACCAACACCAAATTCAACTGAAGAATGTTTAATTGATGCAAGCGTGTTTTATATTTCCTCTCGCATACGTTTACATCCGGGTATTAATATTTTTTTGATAAAGAAACACTGCGAAGTTAATTTCTAAATTTCGGAGAATTGGGTATCAAACAAATATAAAATCCAACAAACTCCGAATCTTCGACAAAACATAAACTCCGAAAAACACTCTAACCTTGACGAATAATAAACTCCGAAAACACGGAAACATACCTTTTAAAAACAAGGGTGCATTGACCCATGACAGAAGTCAACTGACTCGAAGAAACAGCCACAACCAAATTCACAAAATTAATTTTTGGCGATTATTGGTGAAATACTCCTAATAAAACATCCAAATCTCAATAACTTATCGGTAGGATTCCGTGTTTTCGAAGTTTTTTTCGCCTGAAAATCGGTGTTTTTCGGAGTTTATTTTTCGCCAGAGAAATTGAGTACCGGATCAACACAGTTGATCCGGAACTCAGTTTGGGTAGCCGTCGAGCTGCATGTCGGCGGTCAAAGTGTGCCCGTTGGCGCTCTTTCACTTGACGGTCGCGTCTAGTTGCGACGTTGTTAACTTGGCCGGGAGTCAGAAGAGCTGGGTACACCGGGATCTGTGTCCGCAGACGTCGCCCCATGAGGAGTTCGGCTGGACTCCGCCCTGTCGGACCCGGGGTATCCCGGTAGGCAAGTAGAGCCATGTACGGGTCCTCTGCTTTCTCAAGCAGATTCTTCATAGTCTGCACGGTGCGCTCGGCCTCCCCATTCGCCTGAGGATGACGAAGGCTGCTGGTAGTGTGCTGGAAACCGTAGTTCCGGGCAAACTCTGCGAAATCATCACAGGAGAACTGCGGTCTATTGTCGCTTACTACCATTGCAGGTATCCCATGGCGGGCGAATATGCTCTTCAGACGTTCGATGAGAGCCTCAGCTTTCGTTGACGATAGACAGGCGATCTCAGGAAAGCGAGACCTGTAGTCAACGCAGAGCAAATACTCCTTGCCTAGTAGATAAAACAGGTCCAGCCCAACCATTTGCCATGGCAAAGATGGCGTCACCTTTGGCATGAGAGGCTCGGCGTTTTGTTGACGAACCTTCGCGCACACAATGCAATTATTGACAACTCTTATCAGCTCGGACGACTGGCCTGGCCACCAGACAGCTTCTTTCGCGCGCTGCCTGCACCGTCCGATTCCCTGATGTCCCTCGTGGACTCGTTTCAGCATCTCCTTCCTTAGGGAACCAGGAATAAGTGAGGCGGGTTCCTCGGAGCAGAAGGCCTTCGCAGTGGGACAGGTCTCCTCTGTACTGCCAAAAGGGCGGCACGTCGAGAGGAAGTCTGGACTTTGATGACCATCCGTTCATGCAGTACTCCCGAAGCATCTGGCACACTTTGTCTTTCTCTTGCGCTTCTTTGATTGGATGCAGAGTGCTGCTTCGGAGCCCCATCATATCACTGCTCCAACAGTGAAGGACTTAACGTCTTCGCAGGTCACTGTCTCCGCTGGTTCTTTCTCACTCACCGGAGCCCTTGATAGAGTATCAACCGTCGCGATGCTCTTGCCAGGAACATACTGCATTCTGTAGCTTAACCGCATCAGACGCATGCGGAAGCGCTGGATACGAGGAGGTAGCACATCCAGTGCCGACTTTCCCAAGAGCGTCAGCAAGGGTTGGTGATCGGTCTAGAATGTCGCCATTAGGCCCCGCAAAAAGTCTTGAAACCGCTCTGCTTCCCAGGTCAGAGCAAATGCCTCTTTTCCACTTGAGCGTGTCGGGTTTGAGTCGGGGTAAGGGACCGTGATGCGAAGGCCACAGGTCTTTTCCTTCCATCGGGCTGTACCTGAAGCAAGACTGCTCCTAATCCGTGTGAAGACGCATCCGCCAAGAGTATTGAGAAATTCGACGGATTGTAGTGAGCCATGCAACAATCTGAACACAGGAGATTCTTGACGCTTTGCAGAGCGGCTGCTTGTGGGGGACCCCAGGTCCACTCCGACGTTTTTCGAAGCAGGTCTCTGAGCGGCGCCGTAACTTGTGTCAAGTTCGGAAGAAACCTCGCCAGATGGTTCGCCATTCCAAGGATCCGACGGACGCCGGCAGGATCCTCTGGAGCCGGAAGATCTCTGATTGCCTTGAACTTTGCTGGGTCCGGTCGAACACCGTGGCGGGATATAATACATCCAAGGAAGGTAACTTCCTTGTGCTGAAGACACACTTGGCTTTGTTGAGGGCGACTCCAGTTTGCTCTAGGCGCTTGAGAGTATTGTGCAGATTTGCATCATGCCCAGCTTGGTCCTTGCCGAAGACAAGAACATCATCCATGAGGTTAAGAACCCCGGGCAGTCCGCTCAAGATGTCCGACATGCGTTTTCGGAAATATTCTGGAGCTGATGTTATCCGAAAAGGTAGTCGTGTGAAGCAAAAACGGCCAATCGGGGTTTTGAATGTGGTCAGCTCTTGGCACGAGGGAAAGAGACGGATTTGATGGAACCCGAAATTAGCATCCAATTTCGAAAACACTGCCGCCGCCACAGCTGACCAAGCGTTTCCTCCAAAGTTGAAAGGACATAGCGCTCTCGTCGGACGGAGGTGTTGAGGTGAGTGAAGTCGATGCAGATCCTTACTTCTCCGGAAGGCTTCAGGACTAGAACAATCCCATCGCACCAGTCGGTGGGACCTTCAACTGGGCGAATGACGCCCAGATCCACCATATTTCTGAGTTCTTGAACGACTGCATCTCTCAGAGGAATGGGCACGCGACGTGCGACGCTCAGCGAGCAAGGCACCGCCGCTGGGTCTAGTCGGATAGTGTACTCTCCTGGGAGTGTCCAAAGGCTGTCGAAGAGTCGAGCAAAGCGCTTCTCGAGGCGTTCGGTGCTGCAGAAAAACTTGACGAGTCCCATGTTGTGTATGGCAGGCAATCCAAGATGGGCAGTGTGGAGTTGTTGTACGACGTAAACCTATCGCCTTGTGGACTTGTCCTTCCACTTCATGACAGCGTCAAACTTCCCCAACACCTCCAGGGCATGTCCACTGGGCCCCAAAGGACCTCTTCGCTGAGCGCAGGCCAGAAGACGGTATTCCCGAAAATGTATCTGGGACCGCTGCGGCCTCTGAACCGGTGCCGACCTTTGCAGTCCGTGAAACGCTGTTCACGGTTGTCGTCGAGAACTTGGTGCCTAGACGTCTACCGAATGCCTCGACGGCGCCGAGAAAAACCGTCGGTGTTAGATTCTGTTCCACTGAGGAAATGCCTTTGTTTCCTCCAGGCATCTTGCAGACACGTGCCTAATGACCCTTGGTCTTGCATCGAGCACACTTTTGGCTCGCGCAGGGAACTCAGAACGATCGTGACGCCATCCTCCGCAATAACCACACATGGAGCTTGGATATTTGGCTTGTGAGGTTCGCTTCGCATTCGAAGAAGATGAAGCGCTGCGAGCCTTAGATGACGAGCCTTTCGCCACTGCGTCCAAGTCGGCGTCTTCAGTCTTGACAGGCGCTTGCGCTTCAGTATCTCTCAACAACTGCTGCTGCTTGTGAACAGGCTCTTTCTGTCGAGCCTTGGCAAGCGCGGAAGTTAGAGTGAGCGCAGCGTCTAACCGAAGAGCTTCCGAGAGTGACTTAGCCGCCTCGGTGGCTCCGAGGCGAGAGCGCTAACCTACGGATCCCCATGTGGCGGGTTCGAATCCCGGCCGAGATGCCCGCAATCTGACGGAGGCTGATTGCGGAGGAGGCGCCGTGTAACCGAGCTTTCGGTTGAAGTCAAGAGATCCCCAGGTGGTCCAAATTAATCCTTAGTCCTCCGCTGGGGCGTGCCAGATGCCCGTCGTTCGTTTGGCGCGTAAAACCCCCAACTTTGACTTTTCCGAGAGTGACTTGTCTCGCAGCCCAAGAACGAAGCGGTCACGAATCAGGCGGTCACGCAGGCTTCCGTAGTCGCACCGGTCCGCCATTTTGTAGAGCACGATTAGGTATTGGTCCACTGTTTCAGTGGGCCCCTGCTCCCGTCTGTTAAAACATGCAGAATCATATACTACGGTCCCGACTTGAATAAAGTTACCGTCGAATCTCGCTTTCACGGTGTCGTACTTTTTGGCGTCGGCGATAGATAACCCGAAGGTGTTGAACATTTGCCTAGCCTGGCAACCCATGACGTAGAGAAGCGTTCGTACCTGGGTTTCCTCGTTCTGTGCGACCTGTCCGGTTGCGTGAAGGGAAATCGTAGAACTCCGCGATCCACGCCCGCTACTCCAAAGCGTTCCGAAAGTGGAATGGTTCAGGCAGCTTGAGGGCGAGTCCGGTGGCGACACTTGCCCGATCCATGACTCGGTGCGGTCCGCAACCACAAGGCGACGCCCGAAGCTTCAGAGGCGGCGGGATCCCACTTCTGACACCATGTATCGGTGCTCGGTGGCACCCGAAAGAAATGCGACTGACTCCGTGTCACGGCAAACCAAAAATAACATTCATTCCCTCGTGGCATTGCACAAACCACTGGCCCCAAGGCACGCGCGTGGCGTGCCTCGCTTATAGAAAGCCGGAAGTTCAAAGGAGGCTGACGCCACACTACTGACCTTGCGCTCATTTAAAGTTTATTTGTAAAACTTCGTTTTTTTCGTCGATTTCGTCACCCTGACCTCGAAATTCGTAGTTTTTCGAATAATTCTGAATTGACCGAAAATTTACCGGCGTGTGTTTTAAGGATCTTTTTGGATTTATCCGAAAACACGGAACTTTAGTTACCGGCTGTGCTTGGTGGTGTGAATTCGTCAAGCTCTTCACCAAACCGAGTAACATTTTTTTTATGCACGGGGTTTGGCACAATCGCGGAGGCATCGTTCATGTTACTTCCTTATGTCCTGATGTCGCATACATACAAGGGGCGTTCAGTAAAGTATGTATCATCGGCACAAAAAATTGAAAAAAAAACGAAACAAAAACAGGCATGACCATGACCGCGCTTCCCTCTGGTTTCCTCACAGTTAAACCCCGCATAGCTAGTGTAGCGCTTAACGCCGCTACTGGTGTCGAAACAAAAATGGCACCACCTCGTTGGTGCCAAGCACAAGCAGTGATCGGCTTTTTCCATTTGAAGGGAAACAATGCCATGGATATTCATCATAATTTCAGAGCGTTGTTCGGGGATAACACCCCAGTTTACGACACTTTGGTTAAATGGCGCAGACGTTTCCAATGTGGCCAAATAAGAGGAAAGCATTTCAATGACGACGACCAAGTGATTGCTGAAGTGGAGCGATTTTTGAACACTCAAAACGAGGAGTTCTATAACAGTGGCCTCCGGCATGTGGTCCATCGCTGGGAAAAGTGGGCATACCTTTTTGGTGGCGTAACATGTACAAAAAGTCTTAACTCCTACTCAAGTTTGATTGCTGAATCTCTATTCCTCCGGACCATGATACGAACTTTATGAACGCCCCGCAATGTGCTCGATCGCTACCACCGAGAAAAAATGGTCAGGCAGACCATTATTAGTAGTCACAAGCCGTAATGAAAAATTTCGCATGCCAACATAAATGATATCACATGGAAGAGTTTATTTGCTCTGCATCTGACCCTCTGAGGCAAACAGAAAGTGAACCTTTAAAATAACCGGCCAAAGTGTGCACATTGAAGTTTTTTTTTCTTTTTGGCTCTCACCAAGGTAAGTTTCCAGTTAATATAAAATTTAGCGCACCATAATTTACGCCGTCACGCTTTGTTTCTAGCTTAATATTTTATATTTTTTTAAGATTTTGACCGCCTTTGCGGCGTTCTCCTGAGCGCAACATGGAAGGTTTGAACTGCGGGTGTCCTAGTATAGATTCTTTGGAGCGTCGCTCGCAGCCCCAGTTTTTGTTTTGCAACATGAAGTCCTCACATTTGTGATTTATTTTTTCATCCGTCAATAAATTAAACAATCCTAAACGTTGGCTTTCTTAATATTTGAAAAAAATGAATTTTGTGCAGCGTCCTACAAATTCGTGATGGGAAGATAATTAAAAAATAATAGAAGTAGCTACTTGGGACTTTTATCATAAAATTAATACTTTGTGCACCTAAACAATGTCCCAAAGAGTTCACATAAAATCTTTATGCTTCAAAATGACTGAAAAAGCTGCCCTAAAGCACAGTCATATCATAAAACTGCTAGCAATCAATCGCGTTTTGTTTTCTTTATTTTCTGGATATGTTCAGAATACGTGTATTCTCTTTAAACTCCCTTGTAACTGTAGAAAAGAGATGGAACCCTAGTGAGAAATACACCAAGCCGAGGGTTGGTTTGACTTGATGGGATTTGGGACATTTTCAAGCATATGGGATTTGGGACATTTTCACACCTGCAATCAGGTGTTCTGGTGTGACACCAGAAATCTGGTGTGCTGGTATGACACCAGCAATTTGGTGTTCTGGTGACACCAGTAATCTGGTGTTCTGTTGTGACAACAGGTTTTGTTGCGATATAACACCGAGCCCCTGTTGACTAGGTGTTCCTTTACTCACAAGAAAGGTAAAATGGGAACTTTGACAATAATGCTCATGTCATAATTACTTTATTCAAAAGAAGCAAAAAAGCACTACAGTAAAGCTTCGGAAGCTTCAGTGTTGTAGGGAGTTGGCCGGGATCAACTGCAGCTTGTCCGGAGTCACTGCCCTGCGTCGAAGAACAGGACGCCCTGTCGTTCCGCTATGGTTGGCCTTTTTAGCTTCCGGTTGACTCGTGCCTTAGTTACGCTGACACGTTCATCGTACCCCTCCGCGCCAGTAATCTCCTCCTGTAAGGCATCATATTCGACCGATGTCTTGATTTTCTTTTCCAGCTCTTTCAGGGTAACCTCCTTAAATATAAGTATATGAAGACTTTTTTTTTGAGCTCACCGATGTCGGTTGGGTCCGTGGTAAGGAGGACGTCAATCTCGTTGATGATATTTGTTGTGGCGGCTCGCAATGTAGTCCTCTTTCGCTTCAGGCGGTCCACGCCCTCCTGGCTCGTAGTAGACATGATCTGGCCGTTAACTCCCGGGTTTCGGCATTAAGAACTGTAATAATTACTAGCTTTCTTTGTTGTTTTGCTACCAGACCATGTCTAACAAGCTCGTTGGAAATCAGGAAACCGCACCAAGAAACACCTTTCCGGCTTCGACTCACAGTGAAGATTCCATTATTTTCTCAGACTTCAACAAGAAAGCTGGCGGAAACAGAAAGGGAAACCTCCGAAGAGGCGAGCGAGCTCCCAAGCTGCTCAAGGCCGCCCGGGAAAGTGCTGGGGACGAGGGGTTCACTTTTTGAGCACAAAGGAGCCCGCCGCGGGGTCTTCTGTGAATACCCCGAAGGGAGGAAAGGAGGCACCACGTCGGGGAAAGGGGCGTCACAGAAACTAATCAAAAACACGCTCGTGGACGGGGGGAAAAGTTAACAAAAATACAACACTGGTGGCACATCAAACCGCGTGGGTCGCACACCAGGCTGCCTGGTGGGCACGTGAGCCATTGTGGTATGACACCAGACTCTCTTGGTGGGCCTACCAGGCTGGTGTGCGAGAACACCAGCTCCTTCAGGTGGGGCAGGCAGCAGGCTGGTGCGCTCGATAAACCAGCATTGCTGGTGGGCACACCAGATCTTCTAGTGTCATGCCAGGATTCATTGATGCCACACCAGGATTGCCTCGTGTTTATTTTATTTGGGATGTTTAGTTAAAAATGGATTGTTTTATTTGATGTATTTCAGTCATATTCAATTTCCACAGTTTGCGGACGAACGATGTGAGGATATTTCAATGCAAGTTCTATGCCTTGAAAATTGACACACAACCTCGATTTTACTCCGTTCACTGCTAAAGGATCGTTCACATCTGTGCAACCGAGTACGAGCGGGAGAGACGTGACCGGTTTTTAAGCCTCTGGCGACGTCTTAGGACATGGTACGCTGCTGCGGAGCTGGTCCTAAGACGTCGTAAGAGGCTTAAAAACAGGTCTTATCCCTCTTGGTCGTACTCGGTCGCACAAGTGTGAACGAGCCTTAGCTGACAGAACGGTGGAGACTACGGGACTGTCGGAATAAGCAACCGTATAGTGACGTTCACACATATGAAACCGAGTGAGGCCGAGAGAGACCAGACCGGTTTTAAGCCTCTTGCGACGACTTAGGACGGGATGCGCTGCAGGAGAGCTCGTCCAGAGACGTCACAAGAGGCTTAAAAACCGGTATGGTACCTCTCGGCCTTACTCGGTTGCATATGTGTGAACTCGCCTCATTCCTTTCGTCAACTGACTCCCATCTCTGCGCGTGGATGTGAACAAGAGCATGATAACGTGGCGATAGAGATAGCGTGTAGCTTCCACCGCACTGTCGGCTCAGTGCCGAAAAGGGTATCGGTAAATAATCTGCTTAGCGTACTGCAGCATCGCACCTTCGGTCCAAGGCTGGTTGGAGCGAGGTGAAAAACAAAGCGGTGATGGGTAAAGAAGGTAAAACAAAACAAAATACAGTAAAGTGTTTATTGATACTTTCTGTAGAAATTTTGAGGAGAGGGACAGCAGGGCGCGCCCGGACCCCAAAGTTGAGACTGCGGAAGAAATTACGTCCTCGCTGGGAGAGCCATACGCCTCTCTTTTGCCATGTGATCCCGCTCCCGCCCATGCCCACGCGCAGACAACCGAGTCAGGTCACAAAAGGATGGCGGCTGATTGGTCCGGTTAAGCTTCCACCACAGTCTCAGCTCAATTGAACGAAAGAGCCCCTCCTCTGGCGGTGGAACAGCTTTCACTGTTTTGCCGCCCAGACGCAATCCTGCCATTCCTATGCCCTTGAGTTTTTGGTCGTTTAACTCTTCCGCCCGCCCCCCTCCCCCCCCCCCCTTACCTCCTCTCTGCACCTTTGAATACATATATATTTGCGTAGAAGGGCCATCCGCGTTTCGCACCGATGATAGGGAAGGTGGTAATGCATGAGTCAATTATGACAGTGATATGACTCTCCTACGATATGACTCTCCACATTCCGCCACTTGGGCTCGGCCAACTTGGAATCACGTGAAGCCGCGATCATTAGGTGGCTTCGAATCGTCACTCCACGCCACACCACGCCACGCCACGCCACGCAACACCACGCCATGTGGCACACACACACACACACACACACACACACACACACACACACACACACACACACACACACACACACACACACACACACACACACACACACACACACACACACACACACACACACACACACACACACACACACACACACACACACACGCACGCACGCGCGCACACACACACACACACACACACACACACACACACACACACACACACGCACGCACACACGCACGCACGCACGCACGCACGCACACGCACACGCACACGCACACGCACACGCACAACCAAACAAACAAACAAACAAACAAACAAACACACGCACACACACGCACGCGCGCACGCGCGGGCACGCATATGCACACGCACAGAAGAACAAGCACACACGCACGCAAGCGCACACGCACATAAACACACACACGCACACAAACAAGCACATACACAAATAAACACACTCACGCACAAAACACAGACGCGCAAACTCACGCACACAAACACATACGCGCGCACACACTCACACAAACACACACGCGCAAACACACTCGTACACACACACACGCGGACACACACACCAACACAAACACGCACGCACGCACGCACGTATGCACACACCCCTCCCGCACACACATACACACGCTAACGAAATGGCAATGGAGCACGCAAAGTTTTCAAGGAAGATAACTGTTGAAGGAAGCCTGATGCCTCCTTGCACCATGCTTGAAGGAACTCGTTAAGTAAGACAAATATATTTTCAGCGCTGACGGATACACAACAAATTTATGATAGTCTTTCCCAGCCAAACTGGGCGAAAAATGTTCTTCCACGAACTGTTGCTCACGCAAAACGTCTCTTTTTCGCCACGCTGCTGTCCTGAGCACTACGGCTGGTCCGATCGACCGGTCGACCAGCGTAACGTGCCACCCAGTTGACCACCGCGCCCGTGTACCCCCGCAACCGTCTTTCTCACTTTGATGGGAGAATGTAGAAGGAAAGGGAAAACGAAGGTTTCAGAGCGACTCCTGACTCCACTCTTCGTTGTTACGCTTGTAGTCCGCTCGTTGCGCCATCTGGGGTTTCCTCGGGGAACTAAAGCAAGTGTCTCCCAATACTGGCTTTAGTTGGCATAAACGCCTTGGACAGGGGCCGTTTTTGTTGATTTTTTGTTTTTTTTTAGTCTTCTTACGTGCTTGCGGCGTGCGAGTTCTGCATCGAGGTGTGCTCTGCTTTAATCTCGGAGTGGGTTCTATTACATTTGTCCCACTCACAAATGACTGGGTTGACAGCTGTGTCGCCAGCTTTTCCAGTTTGACTTGCAGCTGTTGGTTTTTACGGCGCAGTTGTTCAATTTGTGGTTGATGATCATTTACTTGCGATATTGGCTTGTCCGAAGCAAGTGTGGATTTTGCTGCTGTTGCGCTGGCCACAATCTTAGAGTTTCGTAATATGTCGTTGGTTCTGGGGGCACCTGAATAAGTCTGCTCGGTCAGGCGGAGTTTGGCGAAATATGGCCGAGCTTTTAGCAGGCGACGCAGAAGAGGTCCCCTATAAAATCGGGATCATTAGGATGTTAGGAACGACCACAGTCTCGGCGCACCAAGTCGTAGGGACAGTGCTTGGCGATGTGGTTGAAGCCGTGAGAGTTGAAGCACACTATCTGCTTGGGACGGTAGTTGTGCACAATTTTGAGTTTGCAATCCAAAGCAAGCTTATATAGAGAAAATATGATTGCACTTTAATACAGTGACAGAGGAAGAACAGACACCACTAAGCGCTCTGTGGTGTTTGTTCTTCCTCTGTCCTTGTCTTAGAGTGCAATCATGTTTTTGCACGTACAATATCAACTCGCCCAGCAATCAGTACTTATGAGAGGCTTTTCAGTGTCGAAGGAGATGAGTAGCATATCGGTTTTCGCGAGTCTTTCGTTGTCAAGAATTTTAGCAAATTCACATCCGGGGTGGTTCATAATGTAGTCGAGCGACAGATCTTCTCTAACCTTGGTGACCCACTTACTTCCACTGGATCGCCGATCTGTACAGCGTAGATTCGTGTCTTGTCTTGCGTTTTGCTTGTGAGTGTTGTTATCTTGGAGAGTTTATCAACTTGTTGCTCCTCTCGTACTCTCACTTTTACGCAGTTCGAAACGGCATCGTAACGATACAGAGCTAGATCTGCTACTTGCGAGTTTTGTGCCGTCACTTCTTAGGCGTTCGTGATGATCTGCCTTCTGTATGTTATGTACATCCCTCTCATTCAGTGGCCTAATAGAGATGATGTAAGGGGGTGACTTAGACGTTCGGTGTGGAGATGCAAGGAGTCTATCTTCTTGTGTTGTTTTCGCTTGGTGCAAGCGAAAAACCCATAATCGTCGTTGACTGCTGTATCTTCGTCACTCAATATTCGACCTGTGTCCACTCCGTTGTTCTCGGGTAAGGACTCGTCTTGTGGGGCTGTCTTTGCGTCGGAAGGCGTAGACTACACTCAAGGCAGAGCCCTGGTTCTATTGCATTGTGTGTTTGTACCACTTGTCAAGTAGAGTGATGCCTCCATTTTTCAATCTTATAACGTGGCCGAGTTCATGGAGTAACCCTTATTGCATCCAGTGGTTGAAAACTGCTAGAGGAGCCCAGCTCTATATATGATGGCTGGGATTATGACAGACTGGTGCGCCATACTCCTGGCAAGGACAGAGAGTGGTTTAGGCCTAACGCTGCGAATTTCTCAGGAAATTGGGAATTTCGTGGTTGAACCTAATCACGGATCTCTGAGACTTTAATGCGGCGATGCCGCGATTTTCGTAGTATGCGCAAATACATCTTAGAACGGATCCCTGACGTTAATGACCAGTGAAACAGCCTTTCGTTTTTCACCACACGAAATATAAGTAGCAGAAATAATTAAAGAAAACAAGCAGCGTTTACCCCTGAACTAGCACACAGAACAAGCGGCCACGTGGTCTGGAGCTCATTAATGCCACCAATTTTGATCTTAGAAACGCGCTGTTTTTGGCAAATCTAGGACACGAGGTGAGTTTAACAAATTGTCATGGTTCGGCTGATGTGGTCATTGCAGCGATTGGGCACGGTCCACATTCCGACTGCTTCATGAGCTATTGATTTCCAAAATCCCAAATCGAGTGCCCAAGCAACGCTCGGGTCAAATCTACGAGCCGCATTAAAATATCGTCATTGGGCGGTCCTGCGACCGCCCAGCGACGGCATCAAGTTTTGCGATGTAGAGATTGAATAAAACGCTCACTTATGTCCTGGATATTACACCGCAACAAAAAAGTTTATTGGTCAGCTGCATTGCGTGCGAGTATCCTTGAGTCGCGCTAGTGCCAGTAAGCTCGTGTAAAGTGAAATGCAATCTTAGTGAACATCGTTGCACTGCCCCTTAAACGAAGGACGCAAGCAATCGGGAACCTAAGGCGAAGACCTTTCAAAAAGGATACCTGCAGCCGAACAATAATCGTTCGATCCTAACAAATCACAATGGAGAGAGAACGTGAGGCACATCACTGGACGTGCCCAAAACACCAAGGTGATAAACGGCGCTATCGGGCTGCAGAGCTCTTATGCACTTCACCGAACTCATCGTAATAAAAGAAGACCTTACCATCAGCAACGCGCAGCTGTATCGGATTGATAAGGAGTTGGAGTTTGGGGTTCAGGGTTTCGAGGCTAAGTACGCAGGAGTTTACGAATATCAATGTCAGTCCATCATGTTTTCTGACAAACTTTGCTTTAAAAATTAAAAACTCAAGATTAGCATTTAATCCATGGTCCCCGCGTCTGCAACGAATACATCCAGCCATCTGACACGGTTTTCAGGATGAGGGAACCCAGGTTACCGAACCAGAAAATTACTACACATAGAGGGACAATCACCCATTGGTGGACCTTCTGGAAAGAACGTGGAAGAGCGAGTCACTGAATTCAATCAACAACAGAATATTTGTAACAAGGCGTTGCACTGGGCGAGTTGGTAAAAGTTTGACAGGGTGGGTGTAGCAGCTTCAAAAACGAGGACAATAAAAGTACAGTACAGTCGTCGTCCTGTCATGTCTATTTTTTATCGTCCTCTTTTTTGAAGCTGTTACACCATGTCAAACAAAATAATTCCATTATTTGCGCCGCTACCTGACCGAATACATCGGAGCAGCAATAGCAGGACTACGTAAACAGAAGCGTGCTATGCCGGTGCCATATACTTACTCCAAGCAACGCTTCGATGCTCAAAGGAAGATAGAGGGAGCCCATCTCGTCGCCCTTCAAAATCTTTCTCATGTTTTATCTTCTATACTTAACCAAGCTTTGAAGAACCTGTAGTGTACTCCGAAGCTAAATCAAGCTACGCAGCCATGACTTGCGATATTCTTATCACATCCATACTTTACGACATCATGGTTAAATACCACAAACAAGAATCTTATGACCTACGAATCAATGCAGCAAGACCTCAACGTGACGCAACCTCACCGACTGCGTCTACTTTCACATCGGAACTTGACGAGATGCGACAATCACTTCGCATTGAAGTCGAAAAGTGAAAAAAATAGCAACCACAGTGAAGCTCGTGTAATCTAGCGAATGTCACAACATTGTGAATCTGTTTCTGTAGTTTACGGTTAGACTCCGTAAAAAACAAGCAAGCGCTGTTTCTGCTTCTCCTAAAAAACGCCACACATTCTTACGACTCTGCGAATAACCTAGTAGAGAAAAAGAAGTTAGAAAGAAATCCCAATAGGTGTTCCCGCTCCAGAACCAAAGGACACCGTGCAAGTGATTGCAAAAGCTGGTTACGTAGCGCAAATTGTATCTTACGAGAGGCACTAAAAATATGTTATCAGTCATTCGACCAGAAAAGAAAGAAGTTAGGAAAGCAAATTAGTTGTCTGTGTTTCTTCTGACCTAAAGTACAAGTCTTCGACTGGGCGAGGCGAGGGCGATCCCAAACACCTAGAAGCATTCCGTGCGTGGGCAATCAATGAAAGGGACAGTGGCCATATGAGAGACATTCTTGATGCGGGCAGCCAACGATCATTGATGACAGAAGATATTACAACGCACGTAAATTTGAGAACCCTAAGAAAAACTAAGCTGGCAGTAATTCGGTTTGCTAGCACATAAAGCAAGAAATTGAGCCGTAACATTGACGTGAATGTTTGGCCTAAGCGTCATACTCGCCTGTTTCTTGAAGCCTTCTGTCATAAGGTCGGCTTAAGCAAATTATATAATAGAAAATACCAATAAATATCGATCTTACATTTTAGCTCATGGTCAAACCCCGAGCCCTGCATGTGCTGCTGCGACCCATCACACTCACTGGATATCTTCTACCTCAGATACCTCAACAACATAACATTATTCTTTCAGCAAGCATGCATCACTGAAGCAGGTGTCAGTATCTTTTAGTGTTGTAGGCGTTTCCTAACCAAGGTAGCGGAATATGACTCTCGTACTTGCAGATAAATGTAACGTGTTACCGTTGTCGTTATCGATGAAAAGTCACGCACGTTACCTTAGCGCCACTTTTTATTATGTGTTAATAAGTCTTACTGTTTTGACGCTACAGGTATGCATAAGCGCATTACAAAAATATAGGTTGATGCAAAAACTGAATATAAATATTTAATATTTTTTTTATGTTTTCACCAAACTGCTCTCAAGAAAGAGGCGCAAAGAAAAGGGGGATAAAGATTTAAAAAATTCGCATAACGTAGTTTTTCAAAACGCGAAAAGACTTTAAGAGGTATGTTTTAAGACTTGGGAAGCCAAAGTACCGAGTAACGGATCTCCGCTACCCATAACTCGAAATAAATAACGTAAGTACGTTACTTCTTACCCTTTTTGAAAAGGAAAGACGTTCATGACTTTCTGTAAGGCATAAATAAAGCGCAGCTCTTGCGGATGAGTAGGGGAGGGAATGCTGAGGAAGGTGTGGTCAAATATATTACTAGGTGGAATATTTCACTCCGCGCATATGCATTGGACCGTACGCCTACAGCGCCGAATCCAGCCCTGACGGAGGGGAGGTCCGCGTCAGTCCACGCGCATTAGCATGAGAATGTCAACGGCTGCCGCGGCGGTGTTGTCTCCTGATTTCCCCATGCCGTGCCGAGTCTTCTTTTTGGCAAATAAGCTATCGTCGTAATTAGTCCCAGACATTTCACGACTACGCGCTACGCTACGCCGACGGTCGGTGTGGCAGTGCAAGCGAGTGTCTTGAGGTGTCAATCAGCCTGTAATGTTTTGCGTGGTGTTTTCATTTGATACTTTTTCGAAACGACGCACACATTATACCCGAGGTTTTGCATATATTAGTTTATTTTCGGTTTCGGAATTTGGCTTTTAGAAACAAAATAACTCCCCAATTATATGTATTTTGCCGTTTTGCGTTCCAGAGACAATATGTTATTTATTGCATTGGATATGTTATTTCAGTGATGTGGGCCACTAGTATACGGTAGTTTTGGCATTTTTATCCTATAACCCAGGAAACAGTATTGTTCTTCCTTTTAAGGCAGTACCGGCTGTTCGTCACCAAAGCATTTTGTCTTTAGTCTTTATTTATTTGGCTCTGAGAGCCGCAGAACCGCGGAAAGGCAGCAGGTCATACATTGAGGCCTTCGGTGCCGTGCCTAGTGAACCTCATAATGTGATTAGTATATACGAGCCAGATGACGACGACAGGGGTTGTTGGTATTGGGGAGGATGGCAGTCCGATTCACAGAAGTACAGATTTCGTGGAGGTGGATTGGGCGGTTCAACACAGAGCCATGTAGTTCTCGCACGTAGTTCGATCGGTGCATGAAGAAGACCCCAAAACATGACAGCGCTGTTGCTCACTGGCGTCCACTGGGGTCGAAGCATCAGGCTACAAAGAGGTAACCCAGTCAAAGTACAAGCTACCGCCTCCGCGGAACCAAGGCCCAAGGCTCTGATTGAGTCACCACCATCGCCCGGTGTGTCATCCTCTCAACGTCCTCGTCGTTGTGTTCTTTATTTATACGCGTATATATGTATAAATAAAAGGATATAGATAAAAAGACACACAATCGAGTGCCATTGGCGCGCCCACCGTGCACTGCCTTTGAAAGAAAGGGCCAGCCTCAAAATCAAGAACCATCATCCTCATCATCATCATCAATTACCGCCCGACAGCCGAGACCTCCCCGACGGTAGATGGATCTTACCAAGCCCCCAATTCAATCGGGGAAACGTCACGGCTGCAGGGCGTCCAGCCATTCGACCCAGAAAACTGGCCGCGGCGAGGCTATTGTATTTTCGAAGAGTGGAATGTATTCTCCCTACATTGTTAGCAAAAATAACACGCCCAGACGTCTAAACCGTTGTCCCTTATCGGACACGTAAAAACGTGTTCGTTTTACACCGCGCCATGTGTGTTATTCGTCTACACACGAGATGCCGTGTAGACTTAACACGCTACACCGCGTCTGCCTTCCGCGAAACACGGTTTGAGCGTGTTTCTGAAACATGGCGGCAAGCAGCCGAGAACAGTCGAGGGGCGAGCCCAGCGAGCCACGTGCCTTTCAGTAAGATTGAAAGGACAAAGGACGCGTTTGTTCTCGTTTGATGTCTTTTATACACAGTAAACGGTCTCCAAGCGGCGGACGTAGCTACGTGGAAAGAAACGTACGTGCGTCATCGACGGTCGGCTGCGTCGTTAGCTGCGACGGACTCCGGAGGCGCTAGACAGAAACACGAATGCCGAACTCTCATGGATAAATAACTCGAGTAAACTATTTGGAATCGAGGGGTAACTTGCGCCACCTAGCGAGATTTCTAGCAGCCTATAAAAAAACGAATCCGTTAATACGCTGCGAACGATCACGACTAGACAGCAACCCTACATACACCGCAGACAACACGAGTACCACGCATTACACAGCAGCGACATGTAAACAAACACAACAAAGAAACTGCGCCCGACACTTCCTACTCGACATTCATTTCTCCCCGCGGCGCATATAAGCTTGACATGTACGTGTGAGCTGTTTGGTCGCTGTCCGTTGCAGATTTATAGAAGAAGACACAAAACACGGCGCAATAGAAAGCTGTGCGGATCGTTCTACCAGAGAGAAATGCCGTAATATATTCGTGCATTTTCCCTTTTACTCCGAGATGTCTGAGGTGCTGGAGGATAACATTATGCGGAAGTGTATCAAATGCCCGTTTTATGTCTAAAAATACACAGTGAAGCATGTTGCGGCGTGCTTTTTGCCTCTTCGAGTGCAAATGCCTAGTCTCCCATTGCGGCTGTTGTACACCTCTTCGCACGAAATCCCGACCGCTGGTGTGGCATCGCTTGTGATTGCTCTAGGTGCCATGTCAGGCGTCTCAAGACCAGGTGCTCAAGCTAGCTTTTCCAGGCAGCTTTTCAGAGACACATGTCTATAGGATGAGGAGGAGTGGCTCGGCCTACCGCATTTTAAAACCGGAATTACAATTGATTCGAGCCATATCGTAGGCAGAATGCCTGTTCTCGATATTGAATTGAGTGTCTGTAAAAGTTGTGGATGATGAGCTTGGTCTATGTTTTGCAATGCTTGATACGTGATTTCATCTGGCGCGGGTGCACTTCGGCGTTTGCAATGTCGGAGCGCATACTGCAGTTCAAAAATGGTGAAGTCGTCATCTGCTGTAGATGCTTCAGAAATAGAAGTGCCTATCAGCTCTTTGGATAAAACCACGGCTGGTGGAGGAAGGGGGAACGCAAATTCATCAGCTAGCAGTTCAGCCGTTTCAGTCATAGTTTTGTCGTTCCTGATGGTGAGTGCTGCAATTGGGTGATGAGGAACCTTCGCAGCTGCCAAGGCGCCAAGCTTGCGCGGCTCCCCTTGGATTCCGGAAGGAAATACATTTGTGAGCCCACTGATATCGCTGCAATTTTTTCGTGTGGCTCCTGAACGCCGCATCTATTTTTTGTAACCTGCCTAGTCGTATTCTGTATCTGTGTGCATAGCCCGTCGTTGGGCTTGTCTCTGTGCCGCTCGGAGGTTGAGAAACTCTAGGTCCGGGACAACTCGCGTGATGGGAACCTTCACCAGTCGGGAGAGCTCGTCGAATGCAGTTTTAAATGATGGCAGGTAGGCCTGGAGCGTCAGCCGCAGTTACCGATGCTGCCATGTATTCACGGTAAAGGTCCCAGTTGACTACTTTGCATGTTCTGGTGGCGACTGCACTTGCTATCGGCGAGGCTATAATGATGGGAACATTGTTGCTACCCCATGTGTCTGGTTGTATTGCCCACGCCAGTTTAATCGCAGGCGATGCAAATGAGAGATCAAGGACGCTTTTTTTTACCCCTTTACGGATAAATGTGGGTGCTCCGCTGTTTAGAGTTGTGAGGTCCAGGGCCGCAATGGTGTCTTCCAGGCGTCTTCCCCTTCTGTTGGTTCAGCTATCACCCCAGTTGATGTAGTGTGCGTTGAAATCTCCAGCTAATAATAGTTCACCTTTAGCTCTCTGTTGAATTTGGTGCAACACATCCGGGTACCATGTGCCTCCAGGGGCTGCGTAAATGGAAACTATTGTGGTGTCTTGCGTGCCGAGCCTTACTGTGGCTCCCGCATACTCTGCCGTTGATGAGCAGAGATCTGAAAGGTCACGGGCGCTTTGATGGAGGCTTGATCTCACCAAAAGTGAAACTCGAGACCTAGTATTTGAGTCAGTTGTGGTGGAATTGTAGAAAACATATGGAGAGAGTCGTACCTCACCGTCTAGGATGTTGGTTTCTTGAAGTGTAATTACATCTACGGTTTTCCGCTGCAGAACTTGCCGAAGTTCAAGATTGCGTGTACGGAGGCCGTTCACGTTCCATTGATAATTGATGGGAATTTGGGGTTCCGGATTCGTTGACACGGCCTGTTGGCTTTCCCTCCCTTTACTATTATTTCATAAGAGAAAGAATCATGTTAACAAATGAGAGGAGAAGTCGTGCCCACTGCGCATCGACAGTAGATAGAAAAGCGCAGGCCATGCGGGTTGCCTACTGAAGAAGTGGAATCCAGCTTTCCTATGCAGATTTGGCTGTGGGTTCAGCACTCGGGCTGGGAGGAGGCTGCTGCTGCAGTGCAGGCGTCCCATTCAATGCTGGTCTCGACAGTGTCGGCTTTGGATTCCACAGTGCAGGTGTGGTGGTTGTTCAATTGAGATTCTCCCTTCGTCGTTTTGCCTTTTCGCTGAAGTGCCGCAGCGCAATCCACAGCGCTGACGTTACGCTCCTTGATGGGATCATTCCTTCTTTTCGGTGGGCTTGGAGGGAGCTGACCACTTTGAGTTGCGTTGGCTCTCTTAGACGGTTGGACAGCTGTTCTTGCAGCACGAGAATCAATGGCATGTTGACGTGCGAAGTTACGAGTCTTGTCATGTACGTTGTGATTGAGAGGTGTTAAGTAATCACACGGAGACAATTTGGATGCGTTATATAAGCTTTCACTGGGCAACAAAATGAGATTGAACTGAGAAGAATATGTACAATGCTAATTACGTTAGAGTTATTTGAGCACAAAAGTTTTACTTAACGCGCACGTCGTTGGTTGGTTGAGGGAGCAGGCAGTCGGGCAGTCAGCGAGGTGGTCGGGTGGTCAGAGAGTCGGAGGGCAGTCGGTCAGTTGTTCGAGTCGAGCAGCCAGTCACTTGGGTAGCCGAGTGGTCAGCGAGTAGGACGGAGTCCGGGACTTGAGGGTTCCGATTGTTGTCGCCGGTTGCCTCCCGCACAGCTGAGTCGACCTCGTACGGGCCGGCGCCTCGAGCGTTTGGAAGCAGCGCAATCGTATCTCTCGGGGTCTGG
The DNA here is from genome assembly GCA_037355805.1 of Ixodes ricinus. Lineage (NCBI taxonomy): Eukaryota > Metazoa > Arthropoda > Arachnida > Ixodida > Ixodidae > Ixodes > Ixodes ricinus. Next base: position 8,463 of record JAZHYW010001549.1, on the reverse strand, counting down.
GCACCCCGCCGGAGGTTGTTGCTGTGTCCTCCAGTCTCGGCCGATGCTTCGCCTCACGGAGCCTGGGAACCCCGACGGAGGTCGATGGTGCTCGTCCCAGATGGTCTGCGATTCGACTTCGACTGTGTCGAGCCGTCCGTGCCGCCCTCTCTCACGAGCTTTTCATCCTCTTTTTTTCTTCCCCTTCCGTCCTCTTTTTCCTCTTCACTCCCTGTCCGGCAATGACCATGACACAGGCCCCCTCTTCAAGTATTTTTTTTCTTTTTGGAAAAAAAAAGCTAAACCACGTGCGTCGATTGCGGACACAAAAATGCACAGAGTCCAGCATTTCAGCACAAATGTTTCAGTTCGGTGTCAAACAACTAGACACAACTGAGCCCGGTGCGCTCACTCAGTTCAAAATCCATAATTCGCGCAAATAAATCAAATCAAAATTGCCTCAAATCAGGTTGTGTACAATGTCACCTTAAACGCTATATTTAACTTTGAAATATTTTACGACACTAACCTTTCAACTGAAGTCATCAACGAGACCGAAAAGGTAAGGCCGTACGAACTCCACAAAATTACAAAAACATGAGAAAGGCAATGCGGATACGACTGGCCAGTTACTTCTCTTCTGTATCACTGATACAGAAATCAGACACCTCGCCGTAACTTGACTCAGCGTCTTAGATAATGCCATTAACCACTACTATTCTATGAATATTACACACGGCTCAGGTAGTCACCACCCACGTTGTCAACTCCCTTAATATATTCAACTGAAAACTCGTACTCCTGCAAAAGCAAACTCCACCTCAGCAGCCTGCTATTTGAAGCTTTCATTTTGTTTATATACTGCAAAGGCTGGTGGTCGCTTTGAACTACGAATTTCTTGCCATACAGATAAAGATGGAACTTTTGAATGGCCCAGACCAAAGCTAGAGCTTCCTTTTCAACGGTGGCATAGTTCTTCTCCCTGGGTAGCAGTTTTCTGCTAGCGCACGCGACGGGATGCAAAAACGACTCGTGCTTCTGCATTAACATAGCTCCGAGACAACTATCTGAAGCGTCAGTTCGAAGTACAAACTTCCTGGTGGGATCCGGTGCTTTCAGGATCGGTCCCTCTGATAGTGCCTTCTTCAACTCGTGGAAGGCCTTTTCTTGCCTGTTGGTCCAACAGACACTATTGGGCTCCTTCTTTTTTGTCAGTTCGACCAAAGGCAAACTTTTTTCTGCATAATTCGCAATGAATTGCCGGTAATAACCGGTGAGTCCCAAAAATGACCTCACTTGTTTCTTCGTTGTGGGTCGCTGAGATCCCACCACCTTGTCCAAAGTCTCCGGAACAGGTGCGAGCTCACCGTTCCCTAGTTGATGTCCAAGAAAAGTGACGTGCCTCATTCCAACCTCACATTTGCTGGGCTTTACGGTTAACCCCGCGTCCTCAATCCTTTGAAGGACTCGCTCGAGTACAGAGACATGCTCTTCCCAGGTGTCGGTCGCAATCAAGACATCATCGATGTAATGTCGGACCCCGTCGATTCCTGACAGCACCTCTCGCATAAGTCGCGTAAAGACTGCGGATGCGGTTTTAATACCAAACGGCATGTACCTAAATTGAAACAATCCCGACGACGTGGAAAACGCAGTCTTCTCCTTTGAGTCATTCGAAAGGGGGATTTGCCAATACCCCTTGGAGAGGTCTAACTTAGAAAAATAAACTCGATTGCCTACCTCGGCAAATACGGCATCTACTCGGGGAATAGGTTCGGCATCGGAGACTAGGATGTCGTTGAGCCGACGGAAGTCAATGCAAACCCGGTAGGTCTTGTCTGGCTTTTTTACGAGAACCAAGGGTGAACAGTACGCAGAAGTAGACTTCTCAATTACCTTTAGTTTAAGCATTTCGTCTACCTCTTTTTCAATCACGCGCTCCATGGAAAACGGAATCGGGTATTGAGGCGTACGAATGGGTTCATCTGTGGTCAGCTGCAGCTTACATTCCAGCAGATTTGTACGCCCCGGTACCTCCGAGAATATTGTAGCGTGTTTCTCCAGAACGTCTGTGATGTCTTCCCGCTGTTTTCTACTGAGATCGTCAGCTAGTCGCCACTTCCTTTATTCCCTCTGCACTTCTCAGTTCAAGGCATGGAAGTGGTTGATCACTTGTGTCCTCAATGGCTATCACTGACGACACTTGCTCTGCCGCGCCCGCTGCCTCACGTTCTTCATACCGCTTGAGCATGTTGATATGAAAGAGCTTGGTGGCGTGTCCTAGATCAACCTCATAATCGGCCTCGTTCCTTTTTCTCACCACTCTGTAGGGGCCCTTCCATTGCAATTGCAGCTTGTTCTTCTTCGAAGGTATTAACAGCAGGGCACGGTCACCTACTTTCAAGTCTCGCTTCCCACTTTTCTTGTCATACATCTTCTTTTGATATCTTTTTGCTGAGGCTAAGTTTTTGTGAGCCAGTTCCATTGTTTTCTCAAGACGGCTGCGCAGGTCAAGAACGAATCCGTACGTCGTCATTGAGGCTGGTCCCTAGTTCGTCTCGAGTCCATACCTCCTTTAGGATCGTCAGAGGTCCTCGAATATGGCGGCCGTAAATGAGCTCAAACGGGGAAAAGCCTAAACTAGCTTTGAGGCACCTCGCGGTACGCAAAGAGCAAAGGTGCTAGGTACCGATCCCAAGAGCGCGGCTTCTCCTGGCTCATCTTGGTCAACATCTGTCTCAAAGTGCCATTGTACCTCTCAACCAATCCATTACAGATCGGGTGATAGGGTGTGGTTTTTAATCTCTGAATCGATAGGAGTTCTGTCAATTCTTGCATCAAGCCGGATGTGAAGCTTGTGCCTTGATCCGTTAAGATCTGCCGGGGAAAACCCACTCGGGAGAAAATCTCTAGTAATCCCTCCGCGACGGCGCGCGAATCGCAAGATGGTAACGCAACGGCATCGGGATACCTCGTTGCAAAATCCACCATCGTAAGGATGTACCGATTTCCGCTATCTGAGGTAACTGGGAGTGGACCTATTAGGTCGATGGCGACCCTCTCAAACGGAGTGTCAATCACTGGCATTTGCCCAAGTGGTGCCCTTTTAAGTTTCCACTTCGGGGTGGCCCTCTGGCACGTATCGCATGATCTGACATACCTCCTAATGTCGGCTTGGACCCCTGGCCAATAGAAAGCCTCTAACACTCTGTCAATGGTTCGTTTGATCCCCTGGTGGCCCGCCATCACACTATCATGCGCCACCTCTAGAACATAACGTCTCAGTGGGGTGGGGACGACCACTTGCTTGAACGACTTTCCACCCTGTTGTTCGAATCGTCGGCAGAGTACTCCTTTCGAGATGTAAAAGTAGTACCTCGACCCATCCTTCGTGTTATACACTTGACCTATTTTGTTTCTAGCAGACCTGCAACGTGTCATCAGATTTCTGCCTCTCTTTTAGTAGCTCAGAGGTCACTTCTTCCCTTTTTACTTCGCTAGATGCGTTCGTCTTATCCGATGGGATCAATCTATGTGCGGCTGATACCTTGCTCATACCGATCGAGTCCTTTCGGGTATCAGTCTTCTCTCCCGAGATTGGTTGCATTTTTCGTCCATTCCAATTAAGATCTGGTTCATCGGCTCTTCGGGCTCCCTCAACGTTTCCTACAATGACGTCGTAGAGTGGTGCGTCCATGCACTTCACGAGTAAATCTCCAGTAAAATACGGGGAGCAGAGATTCACTCTCGCCTCTGGCAATTGCAATGGCGCGCCATTTACGAGAATCACAACGCCCGTTTTACCCGTGAGATTGGCATCTTCCACTAGGCTACTTCGAACGATTACTGTGTTACTGCCTGTATCGCGCAGCACACTGACCGGTCGTTGGTTTAGTAAACCACGTACGACAGGCATGTTGTTAGCTTCGATCTGTCTCGTCTGTTCATGGACTGCACTAATTAGCCCAGTCTCGCTATCTTGGATGGGCGGAGGGTTTAGTTGCTCTGTGGTGTGCACTTGATGAGGTCACTGTGCTCTCATCCGATACCGGATCAACAAAACACGATACTTGTGGCCTATCTTGACGTTTCTTGGGACAATCTTTCGCGTCATGTCCTTCCCTTCGGCAGAGCGGGCAAGAAGGAATCTTTTGTTTGTACCCGCTTCGGCACTGAGGCGCTTTGTGGCCTAGCCTTCCACATAAGAAACACTTCGGCTTAGGAAACGTTGACTGGTCTGAGCTTCCTCTGTTGGACGACGCGACTTTCGGATCATCTCTAAAGGTGGATAGATTCTTCTGTTGTTGGGCCTCCAGAAATCTATCTGCTGCCTCAACCATTGATTTAAGCGTCTTACAATCTCTCTCTTTTAAAAAAAACAGTGAGCCTCGCGTGGCATTGCGACATAAATTGTTCTGTCAAGATCTTATCTCGCAGCGCTTCATACGTTGAAGGCGTCTCTCCTACCTCCATCCACCTGTCAAAGTAACCTTGCAGTCGGGCGGCGTACTGACTAGCCGTTTCCCCTTCTTCGGGTTTCGAACTCCTGAATTTCTCCCTATATCCTTCTGTTGTGAATCGAAACCTATCAAGAAGAGCTTTCTTGGTTGCTTCATAACTCAAGGAATCCTGTGGGGATAGTCTACCATACAGCTTCAGCGCCTCTCCTGTAAGACACATGCTCAGAGCTGTCGCCCACTTTGCTTCTGGCCACTCCTCTCCCCCAGCGATGCATTCGAAACGCTTCAAGTATGCGTCGAGATCATCCCTCCTTTCGTCAAAAGGAGGAATGAGCTTCCGGGGACAGAGATGAGCGGAGTTCATTCTCCCGTTGCCATGTCCCTCCGAGGCCTCGGTAGTGGTTGCCGCAGCCGCCGTTTCAGCTAGCCTTAAACGCAACTGCAACACCCTCTCTTCCCTCTCTGCCTTATCCCTAGTCGCGAGTCTCTCAGCGGCTCTTTCCTCCTGTTCATGCGCATATTTCTCTTCTGTCCACACTTTCAGTTCATCGGCCAGGAGGCCCAATGCCTTGCCAACTTCTACAATATCTTTTAAATCCATTGCTTTGTAAATACCTCTTAACGATCCAAAGTGTCTCCGTCCTGTCGCGGACGCCAAATTGTCATGTACGTTGTGATTAAGAGCTGTTAAGTAATCACACGGAGACAATTTGGATGCGTTATATAAGCTTTCACTGGGCAACAAAAGGAGATTGAACTGAGAAGAATATGTACAATGCTAATTACGTTAGAGTTATTTGAGCACAAAAGTTTTACTTAACGCGCACGTCGTTGTTTGGTTGAGGGAGCAGGCAGTCGGGCAGTCAGCGAGGTGGTCGGGTGGTCAGAGAGTCGGAGGGCAGTCGGTCAGTTGTTCGAGTCGAGCAGCCAGTCACTTGGGTAGCCGAGTGGTCAGCGAGTAGGACGGAGTCCGGGACTTGAGGGTTGCGATTGTTGTCGCCGGTTGCCTCCCGCACAGCTGAGTCGACCTCGTACGGGCCGGCGCCTCGAGCGTTTGGAAGCAGCGCAATCGTATCTCTCGGGGTCTGGGCACCCCGCCGGAGGTTGTTGCTGTGTCCTCCAGTCTCGGCCGATGCTTCGCCTCACGGAGCCTGGGAACCCCGACGGAGGTCGATGGTGCTCGTCCCAGATGGTCTGCGATTCGACTTCGACTGTGTCGAGCCGTCCGTGCCGCCCTCTCTCACGAGCTTCTCATCCTCTTTTTTCTTCCCCTTCCGTCCTCTTTTTCCTCTTCACTCCCTGTCCGGCAATGGCCATGATAGTCTCGCTTTCTTTCCTCCATTTGGGGCAGGATGAAGAAGTGGCAGCGTGAGGTTGTCCACAGTTGACACACTTTTCTTGCGCCGAACACTCGATGTTGCTCTCATGTAAGTCTCCGCAGCGGCTACAAATAGGGGTCGTTTGCAAATCGCTTCTCGATGCCCATACGCGCAACACTTTCGGCACTGTATGGGACGTTCCTTGAATAGAGAGAGGGTGACGGACATGGCCCAGGTAAACGTAACTTGGCAGTGTTGTTGTAGAGAAGAACAGCTTATCTGCTGTGCTCTCGCCAAGTCGTTGCAATCTTGCCACTCGACCTTCCGGAGATCTCACGTTCAGTTTGATCTCTACTTCAGAAAGCGCAGGATCAACGTCTGTGATCACTCCGACAGCGTAGTGTCGCGGAACCGGCTCATATGCTCTTGACCTTCATTCCACGAAGCTCGGAGCGGGCAACGAGGCACGAACTGTGTATCAGGAAAATAAGTTCGCAGATATATATAATAACCCCGGAAAAGTGTGGAAAAATGTACACAACCTACTTTCTAAAAACGAAAGAAAAAATATTTCTGAGCTTATAATTGAAGGCATGTCCTGTACAGGGCTAAGCTTGCTGATAAATTTAATGCCCACATTTTGATGTCCGGTGCTTCCCATGGCAATGTCATTAGTAGTTGTGATGACGAATCTTACATCTCACCGGGTATTGAGGTTCAATATTTTTGTTTCCTACTACTGGAAACCGATGTATACAGTCTAATATACAAACTTAAGAATAACAGTGCTTGTGGTGAAGATGGTATAAAATCCCAGCCTATAAAATCAGTTGCTCACTTAATTAGTGGGCCAATCTCACATTTATGTAATCTAATTCTGAGTACCAGGCATATTTCCAGATAAATTAAAGATAGCAAGAGTGTCGGTGATTCACAAAGGGGGTGATAAAAATGACCTAAATAACTACAGACCAATCTCCGTTCTTCCATATTTTCCAGACTCATAGAAGGAGCTATCAATACACGACTGATAATTTTCTTTAAACAAAATAATGTTATAGCTGAGCAACAATACGGCTTTCAGGGGCAAAGATCGTCTGAATTGGCGCTGCTAAACATCAAAAATAAAATAATTGACAATTTCGAGCAGAAGTTATATACAGTAGCAGTGTTTTTTTTTTGACTTTAAAAAAGCTTTTGATTCAATCAAGCATCATATTCTTTTCGGAAAATTGTCCAAACATGGAATTAGGGAATTTCACTTAGTTTAATAAGAAGCTATTTATCGAATCGTGACCAATATACAGACATTAATCACGCGAGGTCAAATATGGGTCAAATAGAATACGGTGTCCCGCAAGGGTCCATTTCCTTGGACCTCTTTTATTTTTAATATACATAAATTACATTATAAGAATACCTCAAACACCAGATATAATTTTATATTCTGATGACACAAGCGTATTTTTTTCTGGAACAAGCCTTGAAGTACTTGAGCACGAAACGAACGCACGGCTTGAAAATTTATCATCGTGGCTTAAAAGTAAACCAAATTCAATTAAACACGAAAAAAAAACAAAGTATATTATATTTCGACCACGATATAAATGTATTCAACAGGAGATTCAAATTCAATTTCGAAAGCGAAATCATAGGACGTGTTATATCACATAGGTTCTTAGGTGTTCTGTTTCATGAAACTCTAAATTGGTCTTTCCCATGTGCACAGAATACGAACGGAAATCTCACGCTCTATCGGGATTATCTATAGACTTAAAAATGTGCTGCCTCACTGGGTAAAAATACAACTATATTATTCCTTAGTTCATTCAAGTGCTTCACTACTGTCTCCTTGTATGGGGGACCCTGGTAAAACAAAATATAGAAACCCTGCACATATTACAGAAAAAGGCCCTGCGCTCGTCGAAAATGCCCCGTACCGGAGTCACCTCTGCTCCGCTCTTTAGAAAGCACCGAATATTAACTATTCAAAATGTTATAAATAAGAAATTATCTTCATTAATCTATAATCAAATCAAATTAAAACCAACTGTCTTTTTCAGTACGTATCTTTGGAAAGATCATCCCTACAATTTTCGGCACACCAGCTAGAGAAGGCAAAAATATACGCACAAACTATGACATACAAAAATTAGATTATTAAATACCTGTACTTCTGAATGACCACCCTGATCTCATGACCATTATTATGGCAGGTATGTCAATACAAACTGTAAAGAAAAACATAAATGTCTATCTATTGTCCCTTTAAAAATAACATGTTTTTTTCAGTATCTTTTGTTTGTGCGCGTATGTTGTTTTTTGTGGAGCAACTATGCGGGCTTAAGGAAATATCTTTGTACAGGTGGCTGGCTGCACTATGTTGTTGTTTGTGGGCGCTTTGTTTGCCGTGTTCATGCAGGCATAAAATTGACGTGCCTCGTTGTTGTTTGTCCTACGTGGGGCCGAGTCTGGTTTTAGTTCATTGTTTTTCTCTATGTATACAGTGTTTCGTACCGCTTATGAGTTTTTATGTTTGAACTTTCATGATCAAGTAGCTTTCGTCCTCCGAGACTTTCATTTTGTCTGTCCGTGGAGAGGGCGGGGGCTGTCGCCTTGTCAGGTATGCCGATGCCTTTTGTAGCGGCCACCCAGACAGCTCTATTCCTCGACGGTTGTCTGAAAATAAACTTTGATTTGATTTG